>VDFB02179842.1:0-42688 GCA_007258455.2 Sequoia sempervirens
ACAGATTTTGATTGATTTAATATTTTTCCTAAGTTCATTATTGAATTTAAATCTTATAAATATAATTATATATCTTTAATCAATATTATAATTTAAAAATAATAATCAATATTGAACATCTTAGATTTTAGTATAACTTAAATATTAAAAAAATTAATGTATAAGTTTATAAAATATAATATATATTTTTTAAAATAAAGATTTAAAGATTATTATATATGTATATTTAAGATCCATAGAATTATCTTTTTAACTATGAAATTAATATGATTAATTTCATTTTATAATTTCTATCTTATACTATCTTTTTAACAATTTTTTTGGTATCCCTCATACTTTGTTTCTATAGAGTATCATGTTGTATACTCTTTATATGGAAGGTAGTGTTTTTTCATGGAGCTTAATAAGTTTTAAGAGTTTTTAGTCATTTTAAAGATTTTTATTTTTTTTATAAAGATAGGTATATTTAGATTTTTGATGGCTTATGTGCAATTATGCATATTCTTTTATTTATTATATTTTTCACAATATCATGTTATTCTTGATTAATCACATTATTTGTTTGTCATTTTTATTTATTTTGTTGAAAAATATTTTATCTTTACTTTACATCTATGATAATTTAAAAATTATCAAATTTAAAAATTATAAATAAAAACTTATTTTTATTAATCTCTTGAAGTAGGTCCTAATCTTTTGTAGATTAATAAGTATCTAAATAGCTATTTCTTTCCTTTATTTCTATAAATGTGTCATGTCTCTATTGAAATTTATGAGATGTGTATGTAATTCTTAGCACAACACTCTTAGAGATTAGGATTTATTTTCGCATTTATCTATTTTCTTATTGTTCCTATTAGTGGCTAATTAAATCTTCATTGAAAACCTACAAAGAGCTTGGTCCTTCAATCTCAAAGCTTGTCTAATTTCTTGATGAGAATCATTCACATTGATTCCCAATATTGTGCTCCTTGCATGATACATATATAAAATGCACTTGGTAATTTAGTATGTGGTTGAAATATTAGAGTAACAACAAATGGTTATTTTCATTTTTGGCACATGATTGGCCATTTTTACTATGTTAAATTTTTATTTTCACTTTTATTTTCATGGTTTTCATGTTGTCAAATCTTCATACATTTCTTAGTCTTTTTAAATAAATAAATGAAGGTTCTATTAGTGTCCCCAATCTTGCTAAAAATCATGTATAGAGAGAGTACAATATATAAACTATTAATTATAGAGTATAACAACAAAATGAATTTAAAAACTACTACATACAAACAAGGTTTAGAATAATTCAAAATAGAGATACCATTCTCCTACAAATACTATGTATAGAAACCCTTTCTAGCCACACTTTCACCCTCAAAATCAAGAGAATAAATTCTCATACATTGTTTCTATAATGAATTTAGAGAATAAATTATATAGTTCTTATAATATTTATATTATTATTTATTAAATATTTTATAGAATTTAAACTAAAAAAATAGCCTCCCCCTCTAGCTCTCCCTCTGTCCCCCTCTCTACATATATCTCCCTCTTCCCCATCTTCTATCTCTCCCTCCTCTACATATCTCTCTCTCTTTCTCCGTCCCTCTCTCTATCTCTCCCCATCTCTCCTGATCTCTTGCTCCCTCCTATGCCCTATCTATCTTCTTAAATCAATATATTTGTCCCTTTATCTTCCCATATCTCTATATCTATGTCTTTCTCTTCCCATTTTATCTATATCTCCCTCTCTCTTTCTCTCTCCTATCTCCCCTGTTTCTATCTCCTCTCCATCTCTGGTTGTCTTTCTCTACTTGTCTCTCTCTCTCTCCTCTCTCTCTCTCTCTCTCTCTCTCTCTCTCTCTCTCTCCCTACTCTATATCTCCTCATATCTTATCTTGCCATCCTCTCTCTCTCTATATATATATATATATCCCCTCTATCTCCCTATCTCTCTATATATTTATTTCTCCCTCTATCTCTCTCTATATCTCTATCTATTTTTATCCCTTTGCCTCTCTCATTCTATATTAATCTCTACCTCTATCTATAGGGACAAATACAAAGGTGAAGCATTGGACCTTCCCAAAGATCCACCAATCTCAACACTACTCCCAACTATTTTGAGCATTTAAGTACATATTGTATGCTATATTAGGAGGCATGTGTCAAAGCTCATATTTATTGATGCAAAATAGGTCCAAAGTCACAAATTTGATGTAGAGTTAGTTATAGTTTTGTACAAAATTTCAAGTGCCACATAGAGCAAGGATATTCCAGATTTTTATATCATCATGTCATCAAATTTGGCACTTCATCAAGATTTGTATCTTCATCAAAATTAACAAAAGCAAAGGTATGTACTTGAATCCCTTGCATTTAAATTTTTCTATATATATAAATATTTTAATATTTTCCCTCAAATCCATAATATATATATTAGTGTGTATTTATTTATTGCAATAAAGAATTAACCTAAGTAACACATTAAAAATTCTAAGGATTTGTGCTTGGAAAAAATGCATAACAATTTTTTTTGTTGGATGTCGTGTTGTATAGTTTAGAAAAGCTCAAAATATGAATAGGATTTTAAGGCCATATATTATGGTAGCTTACAATGCAAAGGAAGGAAGGAAATCTATTATCAATTTTAATCTACAATTTAATACCATATGAAAAACCACATGTAGTATTATCTAAAATTAATTCTTGACATATTAATTTTATAAAATACATTTACCATTCAATAAACTTCTCCCAAGAAAGAAACCCTAAGTGAACATTAATTGAACCCTAATTGTAGATTCATAACTCTAGTCATAACCCTAATTGAACCCTAATTGTAGATTCATAACTCTAATCATAACCCTAAGCAGACACTAATCCTAATCAGAGCCCTAACCCTAGCCTTAAAGTTATCTGTATAATCTAATTATCTCTCTTATCTAAATTTGGGTTGAATTTACGTGCTGCAGATTCTATGATCTAAAATAAAAATAAAAAATAAAAAGAATTAGGTTGAATTATTTTTCCTTTATTTTTAATTGCATATATTTTTTGTTTATTAGATCTTATTTTATGAATATATGCAAATATAATTTTACTTCTACATTCATTCTATGCCTATTTTTCTCATGATATTTTAACATTCATTTTCTGGAATATTAGATCAATCACATATAAATCGGAAACCTCAAAATTTTTAAAATAATATTCAAGTTTCCCACCTCAATTTATCATCTATTATTTGAATTAAAATATTTTTAAATCCTTACTCTTAATTCATCTAAAAGAAAAGCTCATTGATATATAATTTTTTATTAAATACATTTTAACTTATTTTCTTGGATTGTATAAATATCTTTCTTTATTTACATTTGGATTGTTTATTTACAATATATAGTATAAATATGTGGTAAGACTAGGTATTATCATCACGATTGAGTGCGCCCTCTCCCCTAATAAATGTTTTTATTTTGCACCCTGCACGACTATTGGGCTCTCTCCCCTAATAAATGTTTTTATTTTGTAGAGGGACAAGTTCGCATGGCCATAGATCAATCGTCATGTGATCTCAGCCGTTCCCCGCCATCCCACGATGACCCCACTAGTTGATCGCGATATCACGGGCGAGTGCCACGTGTCTCATCCGGTGAAGTCGAAGGAATGATAAATACTTTGATGGGTCTTTAATACATTATGCCACGGGTTACTAAAGCAATTATAGGATACACATGTTTTAAATAAATGGATATGTTATAATCTCGGTAGAAAGGTACTCGATGGTTAATAACAAGGCTGGCGACTGTGTTGAACGAATAGGATTGCCGATGGTTGAGATCCACGATTTCCCGCCATCGCGTGATCAAAAGTTGTGAGTTCTTTAGTGATTGCGATATCATGGGCGGGCGCCACATATCTCATCCGGTGAAGCCGAAGGAATGATAAATACTTTGATGCGTCTTTAATACATTATGCCGCGAGTTATATTTATTAATGTCTTAATATTAGTTTATAAATTGAACATTAATTATAAATATTTTAAAATCAATTAAGTATTTCAATCTAAAATTTTAATATTTGACATTACAAATAAAATTAAACTAAATTCTAATTTTCAAAATCCATGGAAATGTTTATTATATTTAGTTTTACTAATTTATCTAATATAATTAAATTAAATTAAATTAAATATTCATATTTAAAATTAATTAAACAATTATAATTAGAATTTTAAAAGTAGAATTAACAAATAAGATCTATATAAAATCAACTTTTCTATTTTTTTTTCTTTGTGTCCAAATCATTTTTCATTTTTTAAAGAAATTATACTAAATTCTAGATATCATAATTAAAACACAAAACTTTATTCTATTCTAATCCTAGAAACCTGGTTCCCTAGCCTATTTGGACTCAACCCTTTACCCTAATTGGGCACTTCATCTAATTGTAATTGACCACTAAGCATGGTGAATTCTGCTAACCTAGCCTAGCTCTAGCTAAACCTAGAGCCTAACTCCTAATCAAGCCCCTGGCAAACCTACTTGATTCTTAATCCCAGCCTAACCTAAATCTAATTGAACTTTAAAATAACCTTAATTAAGTATTAACCCTAATTGAACATTTATTGAACAGTAGTCCTAATTGTACCATAACCCTAACTTTGAACTACAGTTGAACTCTAATCCTAACCCTAACACTAATTCTTATCCTAATTGAACCTTAACCCCAACCCTGACCTTAACCTTGACCCTATTTGAACTCTTATTGAATTCATAACATTAATTAAACCCTAACCTCATCCTCAATCCTAACCCAAATTAGACATTAATTGAACCATAAACCTAACCCTAAGTGAACACTAATCCTAATTGAACTCTAAATTTTTAGTTGAAAATATTAAAGTGCCTTAGATTTTTCCCATTCGGTATGGGTTTATCCATTCAATTCTAATAGAACTCCAAAATTTATACTTTTATAATGTTTTAATACACACCTAATATTAAGGTTTAGAGTTAAGGGTTAAAGTTAAAGGAGTAGAGGATAGAGATAGAGGGGAGTGAGTGAGTGAGAGAAAAGACCTAAGAGAGGAGGGTAGGAGGAGATACTTGAAGAGAGACACGAGAAGGGAGAGAGGAGTAGGAGGAGAGACTTGAGAGGAGAGGGTAGAGGCTTTAAGAGTTTGGGGTTTAAGGGTTAAGGGTTAATGGTTTAGGGTTATGGGTAGTGATGGAACTTCAAAGTTTTGTTCTTTTTGTTCTATTTTATACTGCCTTGTGTCTCTGGTCATCTATGGTGTTTGGGAAAATCCTAAGGTTGGTGTTTTACCTTCATCTTCATGTAAAACCCTAGTGTTCATCTTACACCTTGGATGGGATCTATTTGGCCGTTACTTTTGGGAAGGCTTTAAAACGACTTAAGCCCCATCGCTTTGTCTAGGTTGGGCCCCCTTTTGTTTTATTGTTTTATTTCCTTCGCCTGACTTTATTTTTCCTAAGTCTTTTTTTGGTCTCGTGTTCCCTCGTTAAAACAACTTATGTCATTGTTTGTCGTTGACCTAGTGATGTCCCCTTTTTCCTTTAGGGGAGAGGTCCCAGTAGTCATGCAGGCTAACTTTATTAGCATGTAGCAATTGACTGGAGTATCATTAGAGACAAGTCTCTTATTTATCTATAACTAAGGTTTGGGCAACTCATCATGCAACTTCGCCACATCGGTAGATCTTTTGAGAAGTGTCTAAAATTTTACTTTTTAAAGGTTCGGCCAAAACTTAATCATGGAACTCCCAATAGTTGAACCAAAAAATATCATTTTTTGCTTGTAGAATATGATATTTTTATTTAAATTAAAATTAATATACAACCTAAGTGGACCAAATACTTATTGATAACCATAAATCTTTGATATCTCTACCTTTTATATTAAACACATATGGACTAATAGTTGAACACAAAAAATCTATTTGTTGTTATAAAAACAACACATAATGATTTAAAATACAACTTATATTGAACAAAAATGGACCAATAGTTGAACTATTATAAAATAGGTGCCTCAACAAAGATATCTCTTGGCGTATTTTGTATATATTAATAAATAATAAATATATGCTAGTAGCATTTGCAACACAACATGAAATACAAGATTATAATTTCTTTTAGTTATAGAATTATAATCCTAACCCTTCTAATTTTTAAAATCCATAAAATATTTATTATCTATTTAGTTTTACTAATTATCTAATACAATTAAATATTCATATTAAATTAATTAAACAATTATTAATTAGAATTTTAGAATAAATTAACAAATAAGATCTATATAAAATCAACTTTTCTATTTTTTTCTTTGTGTCCAAATCATTTCATTTTTGAAAATTATACTAAATTCTAGATATCATAATTAAATACAAAACTTTGTTCTATTCTAATCCTAACCCTAGTTAAAGCCCTAACCCTATTTGGACTCTAGCCCTTACCCTAATTGAACACTGGAAATCTAATTTGTAAGTTGACCACTAATCATAGACTGATTTCTACTAACCCTAGCCTAACTCTATTAAAATCCTAGAGCCTAAGCGTAATCAAGCCCTAGCCCAAACCCTAAGGTGAACTTTAAAAATAACCTTAATTAAGTATTAACCCTAATTGTACCATAGCCCTAACTTTGAACTACAATTGAACTCTAATCCTAACCCTAACACTAATTCTTATCCTAATTGAACCTTAACCCCAACCCTAACCTTAACCTTGACCCTATTTGAACTCTTATTGAATTCATAACCTTAATTAAACCCCAACCTCATCCTCAATCCTAGCCCAAATTGAACATTAATTGAACCCTAAACCTAACCCTAAGTGAACACTCATCCTAATTGAACTCTTAACTTTTTAGTTGAAAATATTAAAGTGCCTTAGATTTTCCCATTCATTGTCATTTATCATTCAATTCCTAATAGAACTCCAAAAATTTATACTTTTATAATGTTTTTAATACACACCTAATATTAAGGGTTTAGAGTTTAAGGGTTAAGGGTTTAGGGTTAAGGGGAGAGAGATAGAGGGTGTGAGTGAGTGACCCATTTACATATTATTCTTTTTATTCTTATTGATTAAATATTTAGTTACCCATTTACCATTAGCAGAAATGACCCAAAATTTAATAGAATGGACTACTCATATAATACCTTGCATTATGGAGCTCAATTCTCTGATATATTACTACTTATCAAATCCTTTGTAAATAATTGTAAACTTATGACTCATTTAAAGCATTTAATTGATTTTCTTAAATCAAAGCAAAAACATAGACACACAATTGAACAAATTCTCAAAGAGGAATGCAACATCATTAACATTTCATTCAAAATTCACTCAAATCCACATAGGAGAGAAAATATATTAGGAATTATCACGTTTATTCATGCTTATAAGTCATATCTACATACAATTTAAGATAATTTGCATATATTCATCCAAAACTCAAAATAGGCTATCTATTCTATTCCGTCCGCTTGGGGTTTTAACAGCCAATGGCACCACAAATATCACTTCCTCATCAGAGGACAAATTGATATATTTCTACCCATATATTCAACTCAAAACCTAGCTAGAGCTTTTCATCAGTTCTCTCCCTACAAATGAGCCTTGAATTCCCTTTTATATGACAAGGGAGCAACAAGCTTCAGGCTCAAATGTAATTTCACCACAAATTTTCATTTGAACAAAATCTCCATTCCATTTGACTTTCATTTCAAAACTTTCCACACTTGAATCTGCAAAACATAGTGGTGCATGAACTGGGGAAAGCTAAAGTTGTAACTACCATCAGAAAAGGGAACACAAATTGTCATCAAAATCCCCTTTGTCGCTATCCACACAAAAAAAAAGGCAACCAAATTGCCACAAAGGCACCACAACAACTTCTTATTTACCCGCCACCCTGCCCTTACCAACACTCAGACCCCGGTATACACGCCCGCTTCTAGTTGTTGCCCAATAAGGTAGACCCTCAGCCTCCTCTTCTTTCTTGTCCTTGCCCAATACAGTTCTAGTCAGTTCGCTTGGGGTTTTAATAGCCAATGGCACCATAGCTATCACTTCCTCATCAGAGGGTAGACTGTGATTGAAGATAGGTAAATACCGACAGTAGTCAGAGTCGGTCTCGGTTACATCATCAAAAGTGTTGCTCGTAAGGTCAATGGGCGAGTGCTGGCATCCAGAGGAGCCATGCCCATACCTTATTTTCCTATCGACACTAGTAATAGAGCACACCGACTGCTTGCCTTTGTCATCTACCAGTTGAGCAACAATGTCCTGGAATTGCAACCTTTTACTACATCTAGTGGGCACAAGCCTAGGCTTTTCAACCAAAGCACCTTCCTGAATAGCAAGACCAAGCTTTTGTGAGCTCAAATGAATAGACCTCTTTACTGACTTACTCATTTTATCTTCTCAGACAAGCACTCAAACTTGATTAGACTCAACCCACAAAGTGCCCTAACTGCTACAAGAATGACACTATTAGCAGTTAATTCCTCTTGTATTTATTGTGCGAGGTAATGGCAACCTTCATCAATGCTTAGTAAAAATGCATGTGCAAGCATGGCAATTTGGCGGCGTGTGTACTGTCACCGTTTAACTAGAGCTGCATAAGAATCTAAGGATCACCCTTTATGATTTCCAACAACAACATCTTCACACAGATTGAGATCGATATGACTACACAAGCAAGGAATAATTCATTAATGCTTCACCAGATGTACGATAAAATGACCACCATCTGCCATTTTCCAACTTTGAATACTGCCCGTTGATCTCCTAAAGAGTTGGCAAATCAAACGGTTTATCTCGGGCTAACTCGGTTTGACATCCAACAAAGCATCGTTCACCTTCCTCATGACCAATAAAATTAATCCATCTCGGAAACCAACTACCATGTCGGTAGGTCCTATGCACTTTGTAAACTGAATGACTGGAGCTACGCATCACAATCTCGTTGACCTCACGGCTTTTAACCAACCTTAATCTTCCTCCTACGAGCTAGCAGGGAACAACAAAGATTTACATTAGCTTTTGATCTTGGTTGTTGATCTAAAACCATGGGTTATGAGCTCAATAGTGGAGATTGGGCCCCACATTCCATATAGGACACACATCTGCCTTTTGTTGACCTTGCGCCAAATAACAAGGTGACACCTTAGCTTTGTGAGTTGGCGGGGTGTGATCGAGATCTTCTCCCATATCTTCAAATCTAAAAAACCTACACATTGCACGACTAGTATTTAATGAAAGGCTTTGGATAAGCCATCGACGACATGACCACTGGGGTTAATGGCTTAGGCTTATATCACCGGATTAAAATTAAAACCCAACTTTGATTTTAATACTTTATTTCCTCTGTAGGGTTTTATTTCCTAAGTCTCGATTGTCCCTGTGTTTCATCTTTTAGAAAAAAACTTATGTTGTTGTTTATCATCCGCCTAGTAATGCCCACTTCTCCTTTTAATGAATGTTTTATTTTGCAAGAGTTGATTTAGTGCTGCTGTTGATTTATTTCCTGTAGATATCAATAGTGCTTGCCATCCCGTGATCGGAAATTGAAGGATTGCAAAATCACGAGCGGGCGCCACGTGTCCTATCTGAGGGATCATATTTGCGCTATTGTTGACCAACTGCCATTTGATTTGAGCCGTTCCCCGCCATCCCATGATGGTGCTTGGGTTGATTGCAAAATCATGGGCGGGCACCATGTGTCTCATCCGATGAAGCCTAAAGAGTAAAGGAAACACTAGCCGACTTTAAATGTATTAAGGAGCGGATTACTAAAGTGTTCTCAAGACGCACATGTTCTAAATCGACGGATATGTTATAATATCGCTGGAAAAGCTACTCAAAAGTTAATGACATGGTTGGTGACTATGTTAAAGGAACGAGATCATTGATGCTCAGGATCAACGATTACCCGCCATCGCGCAATCAAAATTTTTCAGGATTGCGATATCGTAGGAAACCGCCACGTAGACTTCCTTCATAGTGTATGGTAAGGTGGGCCCCTTATCATCGTGTTGCCAATTATGTCAGCTTGTTTTGAAGGTGGCCATCAATAATTTGATCAGGCTGAAGAATCGAGAACTTGAATTTAAATCTGCATCAAATATGGTTGGAGTCATTCGTGTAGCGCGAAATTGAGCTTTAATGGCGGATGAGACACTTGCTGGCGTGATTTGATCGATAATAAAATCAATTTTTCTGCTTGGTTTGTATCACAAAGCATTCAACTATTTCACGAAGCAGTTTCAAAGCCGAAGGTAGAATTGCAAGTTTCTGCAGCCAGAATTTGGGAGTTCGGCGAACAGAGCCATGAGTTTATTTTCTATGCCTCCTAGTCATTTTGCATTTGAATTTGGGAAAGGATTAGCTGGATGTGATGTGATCTTGTTGATGAATGTGTTAGGGCTATAGTTTAATTATAGTTGTGAGAAATTGTAGTGTTTTTTCCTGTAATTTTCTATCTCTGGTTAGTCCTAGCTATCTGAATTATAACGTTGTAAAGAAGCCCTAGTTTGTCCGAGATGGCACCACCCAAGCAACATTCTGGCCAGACTGAATATTTGAAATGAAACCTGTATGATGATTTCCTGGATCAATTTCCCTTGTGAACGAATGATAGGAGGAAGGGATTGGTCCTAATACAAGGGAAAATCCTGGGGGAAGGGTTAGTGTATAATTGCTCCAACATTGCCGATGCTAGGGTTCCCCTCACTGGCTTGGAATTGTTTAGATTGTGGTACAGACAGAGGAATTTTCCTCACCCTTTTGAATGGATGGATGTAGCATGATATGGGGAAATTTTGGTGAGGTACCAAATGTATTCCCTGATGTAGACGTGTTTAGGGCAGTGGCTAGACAAGATATGACCCTGCTACACGGATAATCAGGGACAATGATGGAAAGGTTCTATTGAGCATTAACAAAGAAGAGGTCCAACATATTTTTGACTTGACCGAACTGAGTGAAGACTTGGTTCCTATCAACCTTGAGGAAATGAAGCAGGAGTATGCAAAGCTAAAATATTTTTTTAGATTAAGGTTGCTTCCACCTCATCTGGCTAGGGCAGGAGGTTCAAATTTTCATATCAGCCCCAGTGACTAGGAACCTTTCAAATTAAATTGTTTTGCAAACCATTTCCTGGCCACTTTCTATTCTTTATGTTAGATTTTGGGTTTCAGTCCTGGTACGGTAATGCCCATTGCTTATATGTTCATGGGGGTGCAAATACAACACCCTAACTTCTTTGTGACCTATGACTTCGCTTCTTTCTTGGCTAAGAGGATGCATGAAGGGTTATAAAAGCTGCAAAACAATGATACCAGAACTCAATTCTTTTGGTATTCTATGCTAATGCATATGTTTTTGTTTAAGAATGCTGACTTTTTCTCTGAGAGGATGAAATTAAGGCAATCAGTTGATGGAGAAAGATTGCCAATACAAATATGGGCTGTAGATTTATCTCGTAATAAGGAAAGCACTAGTTATGTGCAATTTGATAATTGTTTTGCTTCCAGATTAAGGGCTAGATTAATGGTGAATATACCTAGGATCCCTGAGGAATTACATGATTTCCTCAGGCCAAAGGAGAGGAAGCCAAAATTGAAGGTTTAACATAACTGGGGTGACATTATCCTATACCCAGTCAGCACTGTCTTGAGAGTATATGGTTTTTAGGGAGCCCCTCATATACTGCCATACAATGTGCCACCAAGAGTGGGATTTGCAAAAGTTATGTGGAAGATAGGTTGTATTCATGAGGAATACCTCACTGGAAGGGGTAAAGGAACATTTTTCCTAGATTATATAGTGGTGTCTGATTTTGTATTTTCAAAGGGAGGCTGGACGCATTTTGATAATTTCTTTCATGATTACCATTTAAGTTGTGGACCAAAGCGAAAACATGATCCTGAGGGTTTCTTTGCTGTTTTCAGACAGAGAATAAAAGCTAGAAAATTTGTGCATGAGTTCAATTTCCTTGACGATTTGATTAGAAATGATTTTTTTTTGAATAAACAGGAGTTGAACAAAGAGAAATGGATAGCTTATGGTAAGCTACTAGATGTTGTGCACAAAATAGATCCAAAATATGATCCACTGTTGGAGTTCAGTCCCCACCATAAGAAAATTGATTTTCTGATGAGAAACTTCAAGGAAATTATGGGCACATTGAGGACAAAAAAGGTAAATTTAGAATTGAGTCTGGGTGTACAAGAGAAAGGTGCCAAACCAATTGAAACAAGGCCAGCATACCAGCCTATAGAAAGGTGGCCCATTTATAGGAGGAAAAATGATAGTAGCAGTGATGAAGAAGAAGCGAACATAAAAGGAAAATAGATTATGAAAGTGCCTCCACAACCAAGTCCAAAATTCAAAGTGCCTGGGGTAATCAAAATTATTGATTTAGAATCATCACCAGAAGACAATCCCTCATCACCACTGATGAGCCAAGTCTTTGGCACATTTTGATCATACTTTTATAAATACTTTGTTGTTTTTATTATGCTAAAACAAACATTCAGTCTGTTTATGGGATACGATATAGACCTTTTTATGACTTAAATATGATGAGTATATTGTGATAAAAAGTCCCATGATTATTATCTTTAATGTTTTATTAGTCTGATAAATACTTTATGGCTTTTTGTGATCATAAACCTTCCTGTAGCCTCCACTACCAAAACTTCCTGCAGCCATATCTGAAACAATGTTTGCCTTAGTTTAATACTTAATGAATGAATGAATAAAGTAATGGATTGTCTTAAAGGATCAAAGTGTTGAGCTAACCTTCTTCCTTGGGAAAAGATGGCGAGATATTTTGCAGGTACCACGATTGAAGGAAGGGAATTCAATTTCCACTTGAAGAATTGAAGACCAAATCCATAAAGACTAGTTCAACAACAAAAGATGAGGAGACAGTTTCAACTCATCCGCCATGCAGGGAGAGTGTTCCAAAAATCTAGGCCAGGCGTCTTGGTGGTGCATGAATCCAGGATGATGGCGCTTTAAGACTGCTAAACCAATTTGACTTAGTTCTTGCATTGTCATTCACCTCTTTACTTAAGTTGGTTAAATGTAATAAATGCCTCCCATTTTATAAGGGAAGGTTGGTTAGTAGTTAGGATTAGTTTTCGATAAATAGCCCATTCTCCTTCAAAGAAGGGGCTGGAAAAAAAAATCGCTATTGTAACACACTTTGTCTTAGAAATTTAGCCTAGATATACTTGTTTGCATTTGAATCAATAAAGCTTATGAAGTTTTTCATCTAATCAGTTGTCTACTTTTGGCACTACCTAAAGGGGCCCACTTAGGGAACTGTCCATAATTTTATTCTGCAAGTTAGAATAGCTGCATTTTCCTTCATAGAAGTTAATGTGACTGTTCTTGCAGCTAGAAGAAACACAGAGCTATCAACTGTTCCTGCAGCCACTGGGTTATCTTTCGAGTTTTTCATTTCCAAACAAAGTTAAATAGTAAAGTTGTTTCAAGTACTTAAATTCTAGTATAAGGCATTTTAGGAATCATGTATGTCTGGAACGGTGATTAGTGCATATCTTGTGCTGTCCCATCTCAAGTTTACATCCCTGGGTT
The DNA here is from genome assembly GCA_007258455.2 of Sequoia sempervirens. Classification (NCBI taxonomy): domain Eukaryota; kingdom Viridiplantae; phylum Streptophyta; class Pinopsida; order Cupressales; family Cupressaceae; genus Sequoia; species Sequoia sempervirens. Next base: position 13,638 of record VDFB02179842.1, read on the forward strand.
GATAATTAAATAAGGTTCTTTAGTAGTTCATGACTACCAGTTGTGATGTTCAATCCTTGAGTAGAGGAATTCATGTTCCTAGTTATTGAGCTGATTAAAGAACACTACATTTTTGGCGTCGTTGTTGGGGATGGTGTCAAACTAAGAACCTATTACAGGCATGCTAGTAAAGAGTTTAATATTTCATTCTTAGTATTTTAGTTTAGAATTCTGCATTCCAGCATCTCCATAGTTAGTTTACTTTTGCTGTATGCATCAAAGAAGAGACCAATTTGGAAGATTCCTTCCTGGGAGCATAGATATTGAAGAGATTGAACCAAACCTATTCCAAGACGACCCATATCTGGATGCTAGCCAAGACTTAGTTACTTCATCTTCTTCCTTTGAACTAAGCTTTGACCTATCCAAAGGGACAGAATCAAATAATCCACTTGCTCTTGTAGTTTATCAACCAGGAGCTACTCCAAGAATACAACCAAGAATGGAAAATCCTATTTTTCCATTTCCAATCCCTGACCTACATGACAATAATAACCTCAAAAACATCCCTGCCTCCTTACTGCCAAAGTTCTATGGACTTATTACTGAGGACCCTCATACCTTCTTGTTTGAATTTGAAATACTTTGTAGAAGCTATGACTATACAACCTCAGCACACAAGCTGAAATTGTTTCCCTCTACTCTAAAGGAGGGAGCCTTGAGATGGTTCATGGGATTGGGAAGCAATGTAGCTAACAATTGGGATCAAATGAAGACTCTGTTCTTGAGTAAATATAAAGAGTATTGTAGAGGAAATGATCTGAGAGGAGATGACATCTTCAAAATGTCACAAAATGAGGATGAAACCTTGGAGGATTATGTGTCAAGATTCTTGTTTAGTGTGCAAAAGAATACTCATCATGAGTTGAATGAGGAATCTCAAAAAATTCTCTTCTTAAGGGGAGTCAATGATACTTGCATGGAGGCCCTTGACCTCATGGCAAGAGGTGATGTCACCCAAAGTAATTGGGATGATATCAAGAAAATCTGTCTCAATTACTCCATAGCAGTTGTAAAGAAGGGAAGGAGGTTTAGACCCTCATCTATAAAAGGAAGTGGCTCTGGAGTATCAAAAGGGGAGATTACCAATCTCTTGTCCGACTTCAAGCAAGACATCATCAATGATGTAGCTACTCAACTGGATACTATGCAAGCTAGAAGGAAGAAAGAGGAAGCTGAGGCAATGTTAGCTGAATATTGCCCCCACTGCCGACAAAGAAAGAAAGATTGCCGATGCAAAGCAGTGGCCAATTTGGAGGTACAACATCTCCCTACTGAGTTCAAAACCATTGAAGGAGATGAGGAAGTGTTCTTTGTTGCTCAACACAGGCCATGGGCCCCAAGACAAGGTATGCCTAAGGACCCCTTGCAAAATTTTACTTCATATAATAGTCAATGGCAAAACCAATACCCTCCAAACTATGGGCCATACTCCCAACCTCAGTGGAATAACCCTTGGTCAAATGCTTAGAAAAACCATTGGCAATCCTCACAAGGGAATTGACAATCACCACAGCAAAATCAGTGGTAGCCTCCGCAAGGGAATTGGCAGCAGATTAACCAATGGAGAGGAGGTCAGCAATGGTCAAATCCACCCACTGGTTTCCTGCAGCAACCGCAGCAACAATCCATTATGCCACCTCCTACAGCTAATCAAGGTCAGAATCCGAACCCAACCCAACTACCTGCTTAGGCAGCACCTAATCCAAATAACCAGCAGTCGCAATAGCAGTAGCAAGTCTATTCTGCTGATCCTAATCATCAGCCTGCCTATGCCCTTAACCTGAATAATATTAATTTACGTTCAGGAACTGTGCTGCCCACACCATCTCCTCCCATAATCTCAGAATTTCCATCTAAGGAGACTGACCAAGAAGAAGATATCAATGACCAAGCCCAACCAAATGAGCTAGTTCAGATTCCATCATTACCTAAGGCATTTGATAAAGTGTCCCCTCCTTTCCCACAAAGGTTGCAAGGTGAAAATGTAAAAAAACAAGAGGAACCTACATTTGACATCCTTGACCAACTAAAACATATATGTGTGAAAATTTTCTTGTTCCAAGCAATCAAAGAAGTACCTATCTATAGCAAGGCCATCAAGGAGGCATGTTTGAAGAAATCGAGGAGGAAAAAGAAAGACCCTCAAACTGTCCATGTCATAGGCCAACTCTCTGACTTAATGCTAGGGAAGTTTAGCATCCCAAAATATTTAGATCTAGGAAGCCTTGTTGTGGAGATCAATATTAATGGGTTGCAAATTAAGAATGCTTTAATAGATCTTGGTGTAGCTATCAATGTCATGACAAAAGACTTGGTTGTAAAACTTAATATTTCAGACCTGAGGGCTACACCTACAATATTACAACTTGCTGATAGCTCAACTGTCAAACCTGATGGGGTAGTTGAAGACCTAGTTGTCACCTTGGATTCCTGGGAGTACCCTGCTAACTTTATGGTCTTATCTCCAAAGGAATCATTGGGGGGGATACATTGTCATACTAGAAAGGCCTTGGTTGGCTATTGCTGATACTTACATTGGTTGTAGGTCAGGTAACATGACAATATCTGATGGGTATAGTACAAAGAAGCTTACCCTCTATTCTCTAGCCCTGCCCCAACTTGAGTCTAGAGAGGTTGTTTGGCCAGATTTGGGAGAAGAGGAGGAAGTGAACTCTGTGGCCACTTTAATGATGATTACTAGAGAGCCTTTCCTTGCACAACAAGAAGAAGAAGGTATATTGTCCAATATCCTGCTGAATAACTATGGTACCAAATACTTTCATTGTGAAAAAAATCCATGTTCCTTGCAGACCATTCTCCCTTCGCCTACATCAACTAATTATCCTACAACAACTGACTGCTTACACACTTTGCTACCCCACGAGGTAGAAATTCCATTTCTGCCTGAAGTATCTATGGTAGATTTAACTTCCCAAGTTGAGGTAGTCGTAGGAAAAACCTTAAGAATTAATAAAAACCTCACCAGTGAGCAACAAGAATCTATGGTCAAAATGCTTACCAATCATAAGTCAGCTTTTGCTTGGGAATATGGTGACATGAAGGGTTTGGACCCAAAAATTTGTACACATTGCATATATATTAACAGTGAGTTCAGACCTGTCAAGCAGCCTCAAAGAAGAATCAATCCAGCTTTGAGAGAAATTGTTAAAGAAGAATTGCAGAAAATGTTAACAGCTGGCTTTATCTATCCAGTCTCGGATAGCCAGTGGGTTTCCCCATTGGTTATTGTTCCTAAGAAAGGAGGAAAATGGAGGGTATGTGTAGATTACAGAGAGCTCAACTTGGCAACGAAGAAAGATTACTTTCCTCTTCCATTCATTGATCAAGTTCTAGATAATTTAGCTGGGAAAAAGTACTTTTCATTCTTAGATGGCTTCAGTGGGTACAAACAAATCAAGATTGCTCTTGAGGATCAAGAAAAGACTACTTTTACATGCCCTTGGGGAATGTTTGCCTATTCAGTTTTGCCTTTTGGTCTTTGTAATGTGCCTGCAACTTTCCAGAGGGTAGTCATAAGTATCTTCTCAGACATCTCATATGATTGCGTGGAAATATACATGGATGACTTTACTATTTATGGTACAACATTTGAGGAAGCTCATGCCAACTTGGATAAAGTACTACAGAGATGTGAAGATCACAACCTATCGCTGAATAGTGAAAAGTGCTTCATGATGATGCAGGAAGGAATAGTACTTGGTCACTATATTTCTGCTACAGGAATATAGGTTGATCCTGCTAAGATTGAGGTCATCTCTAATCTACCCTTTCCTGCCAAGCATAAAGATGTAAGGAGCTTTCTAGGCCATGTTGGATACTATAGAAGATTCATCAAGGACTTCAGCCAAACAGTAGGCCCCTTATACAGTCTGTTGAAGAAAGATGCAGATTTTTCTTGGACAAAGGAATGTGAAAAAGCATTCCTTGATCTAAAAGTCGCCCTTACACAGGAACCTGTTCTGAAGGGACCTGATTGGTCACTTCCATTTCATATTCATATTGATGCATTAGATTATGCCATTGGGGCAGTGTTAGGGCAGAAGGGTGGTTCAACAGAACATGCACTCTATTACATAAGCAAAAATCTGCAAGCGGCTGAATTAAACTACACTGTTACAGAAAAAGAAATGTTGGCAATCATCTATGCCCTCAATAAATTTAGGCATTACATCACCAGTTATCAGATATTTTTCCACACTGATCATGCAGCAATCCGGTATCTCATGAACAAAAGCTCAATATCCAGGAGACTGGCAAGATGGTTATTGCTGATGCAGGAATTTGAAATTACAATTGTGGACAAACTAGGTAAAGCCAACGTGGTTACTGATTTCCTTTCTAGAATTCAAAGGCAAGATGAATCTACACTTATTGAAGACTTCTTTCCTGATGAGCATCTGTTTGCAATCAAGGTCATTCACCCATGGTATGCCGATATAGCAAATTATCTGGCCACAAGAAGAACTCCTGCTTAATTCTCCCCTAAGGAAAATAGATTATTGGTAGAGAAAAGCTTTAACTTTTCTTGGATCGCAGATTGCATGTTTTATACAGGGCCAGATCAAGTTATGAGGAGATGTGTACAAGAGGAGGACACTTATGATATACTGCATGCCAGCCATGATGAGCCGTGTGGTGGACATTTTTCTGCCAAAAGAATAGCAATGGAAATTTTAAATACTAGCTACTATTGGCCAACTTTGCATAGAGATGCAACCAAATATACCAGGAGATGTGACAGATGCCAAAGGATGGGAAGACCAACTCGATCTGATGAGATGCCTCTATTTCCACAAGTTGTCGTTACACCCTTCGACAAATGGGGACTGGATTTTGTCGGACCAATTGATCCACCTTCCAATGGTAAGTCCTACATCCTTTTATGCACAGATTATGTGACAAAATGGGTAGAGGATAAACCTATGAAACATGCTAGGGATAATAAAGTAGCTGAATTCCTCTATAAGGAAATATTCACCAGGTTTGGTGTCCCTAGGGAAATAGTGACAGATCAAGGAGCACAATTCACTTCTACAATTATCACAACCTTAGTAAATGAATACAATATACGGCACAGGAAATCAACTCCTTATCACCCCCAAGCCAATGGCCAGGTTGAGGTCACCAATAGGGACATTAAGGCCATTTTGACTAAAACTGTAGATTTGCATAGGAAGGACTGGGCCGCAAGATTACCAGAAGCTATATGGGCCTACCATACTACCTGGAAGACTGCTACAGGATATACACCTTTTGAAATGCTGTATGATAAAATAGCTGTGATGCCAATTTAATTCAAACATAAGACTCTAAGAACAACATTAGAGATGGACATGGACCTAAGAAATGCACAAAAGGATAGAGTCATGCAGCTCAATGCTTTGGATGAGCTCCGAAAGAATGTCTTGCAACACACTGAGATGATACAACATCAGTGAATAAGGTGGCATGATAAATACATCAAGGAAAAGAAATTCAAAGTAGGAGATTTGGCTCTGCTTTATGACTCACAATATAAGGACAACCCAGAAAAACTACAAACTAGATTGTTGGGTCCATATGAGATAGAGGAGGTATTCACCAATGGTGCTATTCAATTAAGGACCATTGATGAGGTCCGATTCAAGCTACTAGTCAATGGGCATCGCCTAAAGCTCTATGTTAAACCCATTGACAAGGAAACATTTTTGAGACAGTTTGAAATTGAGCAGGATAGCAACGATCCTGCAACCAAAGGAATTGAGCCTAGGCTCAAATTCCTGGGCCATGCATAAAAGTGCATACCAAATCATAATAAAAGGGGTTATCTAATAAGATCCCCATTCCATTCATTCACTTCATCCACAATCCGTACTCACTCTCTCTCTCTTCCACATCATCCACCTGTCATTTTCCATATAATCCACGTTTCTCCGTGTCACGTATTGCAATGGAGAAGGAGGCCACATCAGATAATTACGACGATTCTCTCCAGGTACGCTCCACTTCACTTTAAGATTGCTTCAATTGCTTTATTTATTGCATTTAATTTAGTATTAATTAGCGTGAATAGTTTCCTATATGGTTGCCATTTCCTTCAGCTCATTCGCACGACTGAGCATGTTTTCTATGATATTACTTCGCCACGTCCTTATTATCTCTGCCATAAGCTTTTCCTATGAGTTGTCAAGAACCCTCAATATATGAAACCTGTAATTAATAAACAAACAGTCTTTCCTTCCTGCAATAATAAACCTAAATGTATTCCAATTATCCATGATTACTCTCTCCCTAAAAAGATTGCATGATCACATTGTTTTCCCTATTTTTCTGTCACTTTTGAAAAGGTGTTCAAAAGTTTCGGTTGAGGGGAGGGGCAGTTTGCTGTAGAATTGCAAAAGGGTTCATTAATTGGGTTACAGGAAGTTCTTTTTGAATAGGAAGTTCGGTTGGAAAAGCCAGGTGAGCATTGCTTAACGCATTTAATTACAAAAAACCAAGGAAATGGGAGTTCAACCAATTCAGCATGAGCCTACAGACCATAGCATCCTATTGCAGGATGTGCTACATGTGCCACTATTCAGACAATACAGGTGGCTCAATTACTTCCTGAAGCTCAGAACTTTTGATACAAACATTGCAGAGGAATTCACAAGGACATTTCATGATGGGAAAGCAAAAGTTAGAGGCATAATAGTTAATGCGTCAATTGATAGAATTGCTGAGGTAATGGGATTACCTCAAGTCGGAGAACCATTTCTCAGAGGAAGAGATGCAAGAAGTGCCAGGGATAAGTTTACTCGGCCAAAGGACCCTCCTTTATGGGTAGACAAGCAAGGTGCACAAAGAATGAGTCTGGCATAGGACTGGGTGTCACGGGCATGATATATCATCAAATATATAACCTGTGAAGGTAGGTTTTCAGTCCTGCATTCTCATCACTTCAAACTTTTGTCTCATTTACGCTATGGATTGTTGATGAATATTCCCGACTTCCTTTACAATTTGCTATCCAACAGTGCTGCTGAATTTAAAAAGGGTAGGGTTAACTCTGTATCTCACCACTGCCTTATTAAATTACTTGTTGAAAAATCCATTCAAGACGCATGAGGAATGACCTGGGAGGAATTCACGGTCCAATTCAACCGTAAGATTCAAAATGTAGGACCTAGGGGTGAACCTCTTACCTTTAAGCGATGAACCACCCAGTCCGCAGGCCAAACCTCTGTTGCTATGTCCTCTCCTTAGGAATCATCCAGTTCACAGGATGATGTTCCTCTTTCTAAAAGAACTCCCAAGCAGCCAACACAAGGTCCTATCAAAATTCATGAGCCATCTCCCAAGGATTGGAAAGGAAAGTCACTTGTTGTAGCAACCCCTGAGCCTATAAAAAGAAAGAAAAAGGGAAAATTCTCTGTTCCCGTAGCAAAACTTTCCAAAAAGCATAAAATAGTTCCTACTTCCATAAGAAGGAGCTCTAGGCTCCAGAACCAGGCAGCTCGCCAATCACTTAATATTACTCCTGCTGCACCACCTTTAGATCCTTCTAGTCTTGAATTGAGAGAAGAACCTGTTATCGAGGAGGTTGTGAGTACACCTAAAGGGGATGACCTGAATAAGTCTGCTCCCATTACAAAGCAACTACAGGAAGATATGGAATGTGATGAAAAGGAGGAAGAGCTGGTTGTGTTTCCATCAGAAGAAGAGCAAGGTAAGGTGGATATGTTTGAAGAAGTACAGGAGACACCTGCGGTGTGCTATAATCATAGACCACCACCCCATGTCACAAACTTTGCTGCAGGAATGACATGTTTTCAAGAACTTCAGCAACAAAAAATTGCTTCTGCACTTGAAATTGAGAGACTACAAAGGGTAATCCAGAACAAGAATCTGGAAATTGCTAACTTGAAAGACACTCTCAACCAGTTGGTAGAGCTGGTTCCATAGTTGATGTAATGTCATGTACCTTCACCTGTCTACGCAATGTATCTCAAGGAGTTGTATTTGAACTTCCAACTAATTAGAGTCTGGAAAGGTAAGAATCCTTCTTTGGATACCCCTGAGGAATTTTATGAAGCATACAAGGATTCACCTCTGCACATCAGGAACCTCCTGTGTGAATTTTATCTACACAATTTGGCTGTATCCCAGGATAAGGAATGGAATCCCTTATGTTATGTCGATGATATTCATATCAACACTCTAAGCTCCTGGATCACCAATGAAATAAGCAGGGGAGAACAATTTGATAGCCATATGTATGATGAAGTAAATATTCCATTGTCAGTAAGAAATGAATCTAGAAATGGAATGGGTATTTACTTTGATTGGAAGAAATTGTGGAGAGATGAAAGGGCCAGGCCACTGATTGAGCCTCTAAGACAAGAGGTATTTTCTCAATACTCCCAAATTATAAACAATGATTTTAATGCTGCAACCCTACACATTTAGAACATATGGGAGCATCTTTCATTTCAATTAAAGAAAGCAGAACCACATACTCCCAATACCTTGTATGCAACAACCAGAAGGGCAGAGACGTACATAAGGGATGCCAGAACAAAGAAGGAGAATTGGTTGCCCTTGGTTATGCAGCCGCCTATTCTCCTATGGCCATTATTGGCTATATAGGGGGATAACAACACTTATAACAGGAGTTTTGAAGATAATAGATGGCAAAGGCTGGAGGCAATGCAAGCTCACTTCTGGAGTTTCTAGAATGGCGAATGTGGACAACAACTGAGTGTAGATCTGAGAGAGTTTTCCAGAAGAAGGAATGCTAGACTTGCTGAAGGGCCGAACAAGTAGTTGGTTGAGGGGAGTGATCAACCAAGTCTTTGGCACATTTTGATCATACTTTTATAAATACTTTGTTGTTTTTATTATGCTAAAACAAACATTCAGTTTGTTTATGGGATATGATATAGACCTTTTTATGACTTAAATATGATGAGTATATTGTGATAAAAAGTCCCATGATCATTATCTTTAATGTTTTATTAGTCTGATAAATACTTTATGGCTTTTTGTGATCATAAACCTTCCTGCAGCCTCCACTACCAAAACTTCCTGTAGCCATATCTGAAACAATGTTTGCCTTAATTTAATATTTAATGAATGAATGAATAAAGTAATGGATTGTCTTAAAGGATGAATGTGTTGAGCTTACCTTCTTCTCTAGGAAAAGATGGCGAGATATTTTGCAGGTACACGATTGAAGGAAGGGAATTCAATTTCCACTTGAAGAATTGAAGACCAAATCCATAAAGACTGGTTCAACAGCAGAAGATGAGGAGACAGTTTCAACTCATCCGCCATGCAGGGAGAGTGTTCCATAAATCTAGGCCAGGCATCTTGGTGGTGCATGAATCTAGAATGATGGTGCTTTAAGACTGCTAAACCAATTTGACTTAGTTCTTGCATTGTCATTCACCTCTTTACTTAAGTTGGTTAAATGTAATAAATGCCTCTCGTTTTATAAGGGAAGGTTGGTTAGTATTTAGGATTAGTTTTCGATAAATAGCCCATTTTCCTTCAGAGAAGCGGTTGGAAAAAAAAATCACTATTGTAACACACTTTTAGTCTTAGAAATTTAGCCTAGATATACTTGTTTGCATTTGAATCAATAAAGCTTATGAAGTTTTTCACCTAATCTGTTGTCTGCTTTTGGCACTACCTAAGGGGGCCCACTTAGGGAACTATCCATACTTTTATTCTATAAGTTAGAATAGCTGCATTTTCCTTCATAGAAGTTAATGTGACTGTTCCTGCAGCTGGCAGTGATCTGTATAGGATCTAGACTAATTGCAAATCTGAATGCTTAATTATAACAACTTAATGGAAATATAATTCATGCATACATTATTGAAATTATGCATTAAAACTGAAAAATTAAGGTGAAAATCAGAACATGAGAGAGGAGAAAAAAAGTGCAAACAATATGATAACGAAGTTTGCCACAATCGTGACTACGTCTCCGGGTCTGCTCCAATAGAGCGAGACCGGTCCGATTAATCTCCAAAATCAATTACAAATGCACTATGACCATTCCTTCTAACACTTCGACAGCATAACAATACTCTGACATGCAAGAATGGCTCAAAGAATTCCTTAGAAAATCTCACTGTTTCTCTAATCACCACCTAGACTTCAAAAATCTCCATGAATGAATAACTCTCACACCCAAACCCCCTTTTATACATAAATTTTGCATATGGGGTTAAAAACCACCATAATAAATAAAATAACAATTTAACCCCCCTCCTTTGGCTTTTATAATTATAAGCCTTACAAAAAAGCATTACTCGTTTATATAAAAACAATAACTTCCCTGTTAAAAATAAAAGAATTAAACAACCCCTTAAATAAACATTTGGAATTTGTTTTTAAGCCCTTGTCTTATTATATTCATGGGCTATTTAAGTTTAGGGAGTTTAGTTTAAATTAAAACAACAATTTAGTGTTATTTTAGGAGGTTTTATTTTATGAGATTTTGTTTTAATCCCACCAAATCCACTAATCCCACAAAATCCAATCCCACCAAATCCTTGTGGGATCCCACAAAATCCAATGGATTTTTGTGAGATAAAATAAGCCTCCATACTTTAGTTTCAAAAATAAAGCATGGTACGTGAATTTTTTTTGGAGATTTTTCCACATCACCTGAAATTCCATGTCACCATCTAGTCAACTGCCATGTCACATGTTGACATCATGCTGATGTCACCAGCTGTACCACCAAGTCAACTGAACTTTGACTACCGATATCTCGAGCATATGGTGTCATATTTTGATGAAACAAACGTTGTCAGAATTGTCTCGACGAGCTCTTTGACTTGATGCTATTTTTGATGATTTTCAAGACAATGATTTTTTCACCTTCTGTACAACCCTTGGTACCAGTTTGACCCAAGGTTTGACTTGCTGTAACATGAGCAAACAAACTCCTTTTCGCTTCGTTCAAGTTGCGCTGGAATTAGGACAATGAGATCTTTCTAATGGTGCTGAAATATGGAGCATTGAAGACACTTTAATTTTCACTGAAAAATATCCCTCGGATCAGGCCTCCCCACTGGAGAACTTTTGGACCTCCAAAAGTGGCATTTATTGAAACATTAAGTGAGGACTTGGCCTCCCCACTTTTCCTATATCATCTGAATACCTGGCTCACAATCACAACAAAGACTGCAACAACATTGTTGAACATAAACATCACTTTATAACTTCCATAAGCATGTACATCAACTGTTGTAGCCACTAACCAACAAAAATTGACTAGCATCAAGCTGAACAATAATGTAGAGATGAAAGAGAATAAATCAACAATATATCGATCTTTCCCAACATGAACATTTTTACCCAAGGATTCATCAATGCTTTCAATCACCATTCCCTCATGTTGTACTATGGGTGCATCTTGTGACATCTGACCCTAGTTAGCTACTCCAAGTTCCTGTCTAGAACCACCTGTGCTGACAGACATAAGAGTTAATTCTTTACTTGCATTAATCACCCTCTTTAATTGCCTTGTGTTTGTAAAAGAACGACCAGTCTTAATCCTGTGAGAATGTACAATATACTGAATGCCATCTTTAAACAAATGATAATGATTCTTTTCCCTATAGAAAATAACTTTCCGATCATATAAATAAGGGCTAACCAAAACTATCCCACAAATATCTAGTGGAACCACATCAAACTGTACTTCATCCACAAACTTACTAGTGATTGCGAATCTCAAAGTGCATTGTCTAGTTACTTGCAACTTATCATTCTTGCAAATCCAACCTAGTGGGTAAGGTTTCTTATGCAATGTAGTTTTCAATCTCAAGTTCCTTACAACATCTTCAAAAATTAAGTTGACTTGAGAACCACTATCTATGAGTGCATCAATCTTAATGTTCTTGGCAACAACCCTTAAATGAAAAATCTCATTCCTTTTCTTATCTTCAGAGAAATCATTAACTTTAGATGAAGAAGCACAACTATGAATAGAAACACTGGAAATAGGAGCTTTACCTTTCAAACCCATTGCTATTATCTTAGTCTCATCATCTGAATCTGAACCAAGATCCAAAACAACATTCGTGGCTTTCTCCTTACCCTTTTGTTTCTGATTTTGTCTCTGAGCCCACTTAGGCTTCAATTCTGGATGCAACTGCCAACAATGTTCTTCATCATGACCCTTCCTGTCACAATGAGTGCAAGAAAGTTTCTCATCCTTATTAACTATAACTGTCTTCTTTCCTTTCCCTGTCTCTACAACCTTAGAAGATTTCTTTACATCATTATCAAACTTATCAATAAAAGATCCTTTACCCCTTGACTCTAAGTGGGTAGCTTGAACACAAACTTCATCCAAGTTGTTAGGATTCAAAACCAAAATAGAATGCCTAAGGTAGGAATGCAAACCTCCTATGTACTTCAACAAAGTGTCCTGGGTGTACAAAGGAACATTCAAAGCAATAGCCCTTTTCCTAAATTCATGGGTGTACTCTTGAACAGATTGAACCTTCCCTTGCTTAAACATTTGCCAGTCCATCATTAACTGTTGCATATGTCCTAGGGGATAAAACTGCTTCTTAAGAGCATTAACAAACTCTGCCCAAGTTAAACTGACTCTACCATGTTGTGAAATTTCTGCCTTAGTCTTACTCTCCCACCAGGTTAAAGCTGTACCTCCTAACCGAAGAGTAGCTAATTGGATCCTATCAACATCATCTAATAGGTTTTGGACTCTACAATAGACTTCAACTTGCTGAATCCAATCATCCAATTTTTCAGCATTTAGTTCACCACAATACTTAGGCAAGTCAAATTTTACATCCAATTTAATTTTAGGCATATACCCACTCTTGAAAGGATTAAAAGAAGTAGAATGAGGAGAAGATGGAGAAGAAGGAGAAGAGGGAGGAGAAGAAGAAAAGGAGTGATCTGGTTGCTTGCCACCATCTCCATGTTGTTTCTCTTTCTTGTCTTCATGAACATCTTTCTTCAACGAACCTCCTTCACGTTCTTTCCGCTCTTGTCTCTCTTGAAAAAGAATGTCCACCTTAGCCTTCATTTCAAGGAATGCTCTACGAAACTCCTGCTCACTGATTTCTTTAGGAATCTCCATTCCAGACAAGGACATCTTCAAAAAAGTTCTTCGTTTCCCGATCTCAGGATTAAATTCTTCAAGCTTGTCTTTGCCCTTCTGAATCCTGGATCTTGTTAGCATTCAAAACAAATATGCAATACTAGCCACCAAAAGCTCCGATACCACTTGATCTGTATAGGATCTAGACTAATTGCGAATCTAAATGCTTAATTATAACAACTTAATGGAAATATAATTCATGCATACATTATCAAAATTATGCATTAAAATTGAAAAATTAAGGTGAAAATCAGAACATGAGAGAGGAGAGAAAAAGTGCAAACAATCTGATAACGGAGTTTGCCACAATCGTGACTACGTCTCCGGGTCCTCTCCAATAGAGTGAGACCGATCCGATTAATCTCCAAAATCAATTACAAATGCACTATGACCATTCCTTCTAACACTTCGGCAACATAACAATACTCTAACGTGCAAGAATGGCTCAAAGAACTCCTTAGAAAATCTCACTGTTTCTCTAACCACCACCTAGACTTCAAAAATCTCCATGAATGAATAACTCTCACACCTAAACCCCCTTTTATACATAAATTTTGCATATGGGGTTAAAAACCACCATAATAAATAAAATAACAATTTAACCCCCCTCCTTTGGCTTTTATAATTATAAGCCTTACAAAAAAACACTACTCGTTTATATAAAAACAATAACTTCCCCGTTAAAAATAAAGGAATTAAACAACCCCTTAAATAAACATTTGGTATTTGTTTTTAAGCCCTTGTCTTATTATATTCATGGGCTATTTAAGTTTAGGGAGTTTAGTTTAAATTAAAACAACAATTTAGTGTTATTTTAGGAGGTTTTATTTTATGAGATTTTGTTTTAATCCCACCAAATCCACTAATCCCACAAAATCCAATAGATTTTTGTGAGATAAAATAAGCCTCCATACTTTATTTTCAAAAAATAAAGCATGGTACGTGAATTTTTTTTGGAGATTTTTCCACATCACCTGAAATTCCATGTCACCATCTAGTCAACTGCCATGTCACATGTTGACATCATGCTGATGTCACCAGCTGTACCACCAAGTCAACTGAACTTTGACTACTGATATCTCGAGCATACGGTTTCACATTTTGATGAAACAAATGTTGTTGGAATCGTCTTGATGAGCTCTTCGACTTAATGCTATTTTTGATGATTTTTGAGACAATCATTTTTCACCTTCTGTACAACCCTTGGTACCAGTTTGACCCAAGGTTTGACTTGCTGTAACATAAGCAAACAGACTCCTTTTCGCTCCGTTCAAGTTGCGCTGGAATTAGGACAATGAGATCTTTCTGATGGCGCTGAAATATGGAGTATTGAAGACACTTTAATTTTCACTGAAAAATATCCCTCAGATCAGGCAGAAACACAGAGTTGTCAACTATTCCTACAACCATTGGGTTATCTTTCAATTTTTTCATTTCCAAACAAAGTTAAATAGGAAAGTTGTTTCCAGTACTTAAATTCCAGTATAAGGCATTTTAGGAATCATGTATGTCTGGAAGGGCGATTAGTGCATATCTTGTGCTGTCCCATCTCAAGTTTATGTCCCTGGGTTGATAATTAAATAAGGTTGTTTAGTAGTTCATGACTGCCAGTTGTGATGTTCAATCCTTGAGTAGAGGAATTCATGTTCCTAGTTATTGAGCTGATTAAAGAACACTATAACCACCATCTGAGCCAAGCCCTAAGAGGGAAAGAATTGATCAACCACATGAGGATATGATGGATGAGATTATTGTTACTGATCAAGACATGCAAGTTGGTATGCCTTCCCCTCCTAGGCCAGCTGAATTAGTTTTATTTGATTTAGATATGAAAGGTAAAAGTGTACAAGATGTAAGAATGGAGGCATGCAAGAAGTTTCTAGATGACAATACATTTGTAAAACTCCCGTATTCTTACAATTAGTATGGAGGATGAAGTTTGAAGAGTATCAAGATAAATGTAGGCAGAGAAGAGAACTAAGGCCTGACAGGTCAGACCAAGAGAATGATGAGGAGGTAAAAGCTAAATTAATGGAAGAATTCAAGAACATTACTCCTAGAGAACGAATAAAACTGGTGAGTCAGACTGGTGTATTAATTCTGTCTGAATGGGACATTGCAGATGCAGTAGCCTTTAATGCTATTATGAAGTCTAAGAATCCCTTTCAAGACTCTGAAGAAGAGGTCAAGGCAACATTGCAAAACTCTACTTTCACTGAGGAATATGAAACTCTGGCAATTTGGGCATTGGCCCCACAAGGGATAAAACTAGATGTTTATGATATTAATCCAAATTTCAAGGGAGGATTGATAATAAAGAGAGCTTTAGAGACCTCAAGCATTAAGGCCACTAATTTGACTGTGAATGTGGCCAAATTGGCCCAAAAGACTGCTAAAAGGGAGGAAGCTGAAAGGAAGAGCTTAATGGAAAAATATAACCTTTTGATTGAGGAGTATAACAAGATGTAGCAAAAAAATGTTGAGTTCCAAACTGAAGTGGAGAGGTTTAGGTATAAGAAGATTAGGGAGACATCAAGTGCTCCAGGAAATAGTACATTACCTTCCACAGCAGAGTCAGTGCCTCCTGCTTCTCCAATTGTTTCCACACTTGGATCTCCCAGTCAGAATCTTGTCCTCACCCTTTCTTTAGAGGAAGTTGAAGAATAAACATAGTGCTCTGTCGATCCTACAAAGAAGCAGCTCTTGCAAAAAATTGATGAATTGTAGACATCATTAAAGAAAAGTGATGATGGATCTCTCTTAAAGCAAAAGAAAATTGTTACTACTGTTTTGAGGCATTTAAATGAAAAGGGTGATAGCAAATTGCTATCTATATATTCTTTATATTCTTTGCTATTAGTAGCAATAAATAATATTGATAGGGATCAGGAAGTAGTGATACCAATAATTGAAAATTGGATCCCTAGGGCTAGTGATCTGGATATCATGTATAAGGCCTCAAGGTTTGATATGAATAATAGGCCCCAATCGTTAAAACCTACTCATGTGTTAGTAAAATCATTGCAAGGTTTTCAGACCTTACCAGATGACTTGAGTAGGAAGATTAGGAAGCTAGTGAAGAATTTCAATGATTGGGGTAACACATTGTTACCTGATATAATTGATGAGCATGGGAAAATCAGGTCATTTCAACAATGGCAGGATCAAGCAAGTGATGTCATCAATGATCAAATCAATTCAATTTGTGATTACTCACACTATGATAATTTGTTGGTGAGCTGTATGGACAAAATCATTAGTACCGGCTCATTTTTGGAATCTTTTGAAAGGGATGCGAATCAGGTAGCGGTAAAATAAACACCTTATAATACCAAGGTGGATGAGGTAATTAAATTTGACTGGCTGACTGATGATGAGTACCATAATTGGGTAACTAAATATTTGACTGAGGAGGAGTAAAAGGAGTGAACTAATAACAAGTGGCAGATCATATGTTGTGGTTGCAACGGTTCTAGTTTTGTGTTGACAACTTTCTTAGTGCTATTTTCTTGTGGTTTTTTGCATCAACGTTCCTCAACTGATAGGATGAACAAGAATATTTTTCAAGGTGGTGGCTATTGTAACAAATTTTGGAATATCACTAGGTGCTCTAATTGACTGGTGACAGGTGTACTTTCTAGCCCGGTGCTTGTTTACTCTTTCATTTTCTATAAGAAGGATATCAAGGCCAGAAGTACGGGTTAGCAAGTTAGATAATTTTTGTTGAGTCTAGGTGAAGTTGCAAAGTGAATTGTAAAGTCTAATGGTTTTAGAAAAATGCAATTTAGGTTTTGAGTCATTCTATAATAGGTTTTGAGTTCATAGAGATTTAATGTTGTATAATAGTACTAGCATTTGAGTTGAAATGAAAATTCGAGCTCATGTCTCTCCATTGTACATGCATATTTGAATTTTGAATGAAATAACTAAGGGTTGTTTTATCCATCTCACTATTGTGGTGTGTATGATTCTATTTTAGCTTTAATTAAAGGAATTAATTAAAATGCTTGAATGAGATTATAGGCGGATATGTGGTGTATAAGGATTTGATAAGTAGTACTGGGTTAGAATGCATACTGATGAAATTGTAATGCAACATTGTCAGGGATCTTATATGTGATGTATTAAATATGTTATAAACCTCTAGATGCTTATGAATTTGACTCCTGTAATGGATATATGGCACTGATCTAAGTTGTAATTATTAGTGTAGTTCAGTATTTATTTGTCTTTCCTAGAGCTTGCTACAAATTGCAAATAATTGACTATCTTATACAATGGATTGTGTTTAGTTATCTCACGCTCTAGATAGTTGATATTGTCTATGAACAACCAATTCTAGTTGATATTATCTTATTGTGTTAAGCTATTAAGTGAGATCATCTCTATTGTTAATGTTGTTTATAATAATGGTGCAGAGGTTGTAAACACATTAAGGATCACCCTCCAGGGTCTTGCAGAGCCAAGTGTAGGAGGCTTTTAAAGTCCTCGGGTTGGTCCAGTCCTTCGAGTTGCCATTGGAATTGGAAATTCCATAGGTAGATTAGAAGACAAACCTGGTTACATTGTAAAAAGAACCAACATACACGCCAATCACTAAACAACCACCTCTACAACTGACTTTTTAATCTTTTATGATCACATGAAACATAAAACACACTAATTTCAAGGTTGTTAACATCACTATTGAAATGTTTTAATTTTTTGACCTTTCAAACATTAAAAGTACATCATTAAATTAATTATGTAATGACATAAAAATTAAAAACATCATGAATTAATTATGTAACCACATAAGTCAAATATAATTCTATCAAGAAATTAATATCAAATAGATAATATAATCGCATAACTTATACATTTCAATGTCATTGATCTTCTTCTTCATCCAACTCTTTGTTTGTATCATCCGATCCAGATTCGACATTTTAAGGATTGGCCATATCATCATCATCGTCATTTATATCAGTTTTGATAATGTCATCATCCACATTGATATCATCTTCACAAACATTAACCCCTACATCATCATGATCTAGTTCCTCCTCTTCGACATCTTCGTTAGGGACATCATCAACTAATTGTTGATCCTGATCATCATCTTCGAGTTCTTCAGTATCTTCTTCTTCCACCACATTGTACTTTGCCGGCCTTCCTCTTGGATCATGTCTAACAACAAATGACCAACCCGGTTTGCCTGGTACCTCTGAGTAAAATACCTGCTCACATTAGCTTGGAAGAACATAGAGCTCATTTCGAGCTCGCTCGATCAACCTTGTATTAACCATGGTAAATCCATTATCATGATCAATAACAGTTCTCTTAGGATCATTTTCATTCAATCGTAGCTTGTACCATAGGACGACGAACATAATTCATCTAAAGGACTTAAAGTCACACTCAAGTATATCATCCAAAATCTCATAGTATCGATTTTCTGAGACTTCTGGATATATTTCACTTCTAGATGAACCATTAGTCACCTGAAAGACTGCAGTTATACTAGAATCACAAGTTTTCTTCATGTCATCAAATATTTTGATTCAAAATTTATGACCATTGTGTCATGCCCAAAGTTTTCGCTAGAAAAATTGCAACAATTTTTTTTATTTTTTTTATATATTATTAAAATGTTAAGGCAATAGTAGGCTTACTATCCAACCATCATAATACAATTCTTTTCTTTAACCAAGATAATACAATTATATCTACTCATCAATTATAATAGTAATTTTATTATTATTCCATCAATTACCAATGTCATTCATTTATATAATAATATTACAAAAATAATTTGTACCATTAATTGTATCCCAATACTTACTACCCTTTTTGTATATATAATTTACCAATTGGGTATTAGTTTCACTTGTAATTTTATGCTTATTATTACTACATACCAATATTTTATTATTATATTAAATTCTTTTATACATTGCATAGAATTTTTTTTGAATATTTATATTCCCACTTTACAATATTATTATTATCATCAATCATAATTTAACAACATAAGTGACATTATTACCAACATATAACTCTTTAAAGGTGACCACCATATTGTCCTTTAATTTACCAATTTAATCATCTATAATATTATTAATTATCTCATATAAACATTATAACTAAATCCATAGGTTTATAATGATGATCATGTTGAAGGGGAGTTTAAACCATTTAATCTTTAACCACAATTTTATGTATTTATTTATTTATTTCTAATCTCAATTTATCTTAGTAAAATTACTTCCATCTAAATTTGATAACTTCAAATAACTAACCCGTGAATAATAGTATTACCATTTACTATTAATGTAAGATTTATATTATTAATTACTATTTTAAGAGTTTTAACATTATTACAATACTCATGTAAATTTGCGGTAATTTCAATGTGAATTTAGCTAGTAACTTCAATTACCCCAAGAATGGAGTTAACTTGGTAATTACTATAATGATATTTGTGATACTTTTTGTTTCACAAGGATAAATTATATGGTAAAAATTATATATATCTTAACAATTTATACAACTTAACTTTAATAAAATTCTAAAATAGTATATTCCTCTTCAATTTGATACATTTATATTTAAATAATAAACCATCACTTATATATTTTATAATTCCTCTTACACAAGTCCATTAATTAAATTATGAATGATATTTATAGAACCTAAAAAATGCTGACATAAAAATTGTCTTTTATCCACATTAAATTACATTAAATAAAAAATCACTTATTACGGAATTTAAAATTGAAAAACACAATTTTATGCTAATTAATCTTTTAACAAAAATATTGACGATGCACAGTTGATAGCTCCCCAACTACTCCAACTACCCAATATACTTTCACTTCTAATTTTCTGTTACTTTGAATATGACGATATTTACTAATAATTTTACTATAATAATATTTCTCCCATCTATTTACTTTTCAATTTTACCCTAAATATACCATGATTATGATTATTCATTTTGAATAACATCATTATATATGTAATTTTAACAATCTGAGCATTATTAATATTTAATAAGATCCCAAAATTCTAAAGGTTAATAAGATCCAAAGATATAAGGGTTAAATGCAGTAAATTTTATTCCTAGCATACGTGCATTTGGTTGACTCTTTTATGATTTTATTTTTCCCTCTATCAGTCGCCATCCCTAGGTTTTAGAAATATAGTGTTTAGCATATTTAAAATAAAACATAGCTATAGTAGTTGGTTTTAGAAGCTTTTCAACTCTTGGGACAAGATAGTTTCCACCCCTTGTAGGGAAGCATTAATGGCGTAATAGGTTTTGTAGCTGGGCATGGGTGAGGGCTGTCAGGAGTAAGGCGCAGCAGCAGCAGGTCATATTAATGTCTGAAGAAAATTCAATGAATAACACTCTAGAATAACAACTTGGTATTATTTTATTTTTATTTTTACCATTGTACCCATGTACAGGGTCACGAGACGAATGGAGGGATCATCACTCCAACGGGAAACAAAACATTTAAATTTCTTACTGTTATTTTTAAATGTTAATAATTATAATAGACTGGTATTTCCAACCACGCGCTACGTTACAGTTATTGCAATCTAAATAAACTTCTCACTTAAACTTCATTGTCTTGGCTCATTACTACTAATAAAACCATGCTTAAGTTTAGTACCACTACGTTCTGGTTGTTCTCTTCATGCTAGAAAATACCATAAGTTTGAAATGGTCCAATTAACCCACCCAAATCTATGTAAACTAAACCAAGGAAATTAGCAGTAAAACTGGAGATTTCTCAGACTTTCACTGACATACTGACAAGAGGTGGCTGCCAATAAATGCAACCCACCCTCCAACTGGATTGCTGCGCTTGAATTTAAAGCAACAAGGAGGCAATACCTACCCTGCAAATGGAGTCAAGATCATACCTAGAAGGGATCACTGCCACTACGAGAATAGCTATGAATGATGTACTTGACGTACACTGGACATCATCATACTTGACTGCCAAATTGAATACACAACTAATATCTACCTGCATAGATTAAAATTATCTTGCTTTGGCCTCAAGGATCGGACAGAAACCTGATTTATTTCTGATCAACTTTCAAATTTCATTGCTAGCATAAGGAGGTGACATTTATAACATTTATTTCTAAAACTGTTGTGCAATGAATTAAATTCTCAGACCTGACCACAACTAGGCCCTCACTTTGCTGAGTGGTTTATACTTACTTATTTGCATTGTCCATCTGAAGGTACGAAAACCTAACTCCATTGATGGAGTAGCAGATACATTGTTATTATTGCATTTCAATCTTGCCATTTTTCTTTAGATTTTAGCACGACTCCCCATGTGTTTATGTCGCTTCATTAAGTAGTAGAATGATTCGATGGATCTACTTGGTTTTACATATCTAGTTTGGTGGAATTTTCCAGAGGAGTAAATGTTGACTTACTTGAGAGGGATAACAGATCTTTACTAATTCGATTTGAATCCTACTTGTTGACTGCTATTACTTTTCTTTCCTTTTTCCATCACATTGTTCATTCTCCATTTTTTTGAATGACCGACTGCCTATCAGAGAAATATTGTGCATTGGTTGTGATGGAATTAGGCTCCAAAATGATCGAATTGATCTGGGCCATAATGTTTTTCCCCTACTTCTACGCTGCCTTGCCAAACAAGGAAGGGACATTAATAATGTTCATTCTTACATTTGCTACACCCATTTTCTACAGCCAGCAATGTCATACCAATCCCCAATGCTTCAAAATTTCATGCAGCCAGCAATGTCATACCAAGGTTTAAACCCTATACGCTAAGTTTTAGAAGATCCATAATTTCCTTGCATTCACCAGACAAAATCTAATTGTTGCGCTATAGTCAGCAGGGTGACTCGTAAGGGACCATGGCAGCGAGTGGACGGTGTGGATGGTTAGCAATAGCAAAGACATTGGTGGTTCAAGGATGAAAGTACAGAAAGGAAATTTCAAATCTACAACAAATAGAGGTTTGATATCCCTCTTCAACCACATCAAGAGCCAACACTGGGCATGATAATACCCATAAAATGAGGGTGTGAAATCACTGTACAATGATCATTCTGGCCAATAGCTTAGTCTACTGTATTTATTTTAGTTTTCTTTCCTCATTTTGAAAGATTTTCTTGACATATTTCTTGTGTATATTATTCTTATCATATATATATATATATATATCCCCATTTCAATATATATATTTTTAATGAACTTGTATAGCAAATATAACGTTTCATTTTAAATCTCTATATTTATTTGTTCATGATTTGATATTAAGTTTTCTAAATGAGGGCCTCGTAGGTTTAAGAATGGATCACTAGTTTTCCTGCAATAATTATATATTTACATGAGCAAATTTAATGATCCTACAATTTGTTATTCATTTACAATCATTTAGCTCAAACCCTCTTAGTACCAACCATAGAGTTCAGAAAATGAAACTTTTATTTTCTTCTTAAATCAGTTTCCTCAACGCAGCAATGTATAAAAAAAAAAAAAAATCAATATTACAAATAGCATAGCAGATTTGATGGTCAGCAAACTAGTAAAATAACTCTTCTCATTTCGATGTTCTAATTTTTCAACGAAATACTATCTTGTATATTACAAAAATAACACACAAATGATTTCTTTTGTATAGTTTCCTTTTTCAACAAATAGTTTTTATTTGAAACTCTCATCCCCACAATATTACCAAGAAATGAAGTAGATGACAAACCATTTTAGAAGGGCCTGCTCTCCACCCTACCATAATGGCATCATGGAGCCTCATGGGCTCTAGCCATACCCCCGAGCAGGATGTCTTTTAGCTCCACGATGATGGATGGAGTCTTTTCAAATTTCTACCAAGAATAATAATAAAACAAATAGCATGCAACACTACTTTTCATACATCTTGTTCCTCTACTCTCTAGTTTCAAACATGATCCATACAATATATCACCTTCTTACAACCAATAAACAAAGGTAAGGGAAAACAAGAGGAACTTATCTCTTTGCTTGAGGTGTTGAATTTTAACTCTTCTATCATTCTCTTCTCTTCAACCAAACCATCTTGATCACTCCCTCTCCACAAGAATCCTCCCTTTCTTCACCCTTCCTACTATCTTCACTAAAGTTCTCCCCAAGGAGAAGTGGGTAGCAATCTCCTCTTCCTTCCTCTCTAAGATATATAGAATTTTCAACTTGCAACTCTTGGATGGGGATGTGTGGAGTGTCTTTTTTTTTTTCCATAAATGAGGGTCCTTCCCTTATTAAAGAAGATACATGCACTTGAACAATCCCTCAATCTTTCCATCACATCCTCTCTTCAAAACTCGCCACTCTCCATAATGAGGACTTTTCAGGGGTCAAATCATGTTCTAGGGGCACTATTGCATGCCTACTTGACCCCTACCACTATGGTATAGCCCCTAGAGGGTTTAGTTTTGCATCCCAACCAAGAAAATTGACCAACAACCCTCTTTAAAGACCCATTTAAGGATCTATCCGAATTTCAAATTGGATAATGGTTTCTAAACCTTATCCCCCAACTTACAACTCACTTGACAACAAAAATAAACTCTCTCAACCCAAAATATAAATCATCTCTTTTATATCAACCCGGACCACCTTACTCATCAACTTGTTAACTTTATATCCTTCTAAGCCTCAAAAGAGGGTCAAATTCATCACCTCAAGCAGATGTCTTTTGATCTACTCAATGGTCTTACCTTCTCATACTAACTCTTCCTTTCCTGCACATTGTCAATGAAATCATAAGAAACAATTATATACCACATTAATCTAATAGCTGAAATAAGATTTAATTTTACAACCATTTCATTTATAATCTCAACTCATATTTATAATTTACAATTTCTAACCCCTTCATGGTAGCATAAGTAAAATGTCAAAATGAAAGACAAGAAAATTGTCAAATAATCATAGTATTTGTTATCCACAATACATCTTACCATCTATTTAGGAATACATAAAACATATTAGAGATTTACTAATCAAATACAAGGTAGGGCCTTACACATTGCACCACATAGCCTTGTGGTGTTTCACCTGCAATATGTCAAACATGTAAAAATTATTGCAATATCGTCAATTGATAAACATATTTATTCTTGGCCGAATGTATGCAAAGAAAACAATCTCAACATATATATACATCAATATAATTGAAAATAATTAAATAATATGGGTGATTAATATATTGATATGTACCTGTTTATAATCTCTTAAACCATATGCTAAATCAATTTCCCTTTGTGTAACATTGAAATCTCCATTACGATGAGCTTTTTTAACCAATGAAGCCACACCTTCCCATGTTAATGCATGACTAGATTGTTGACATCGTTCAATCCATACCGTCATCCAATCAAAATTGTTGGCAACGTACAAATGTAGTGCATCCCACTCTCGACCAACTATATCAAAAAAATTTGAAATTTACAAATGACGTATAATTAGTTAAATACCATAGTATACGACCTTAATTTATAATTAATGTATATTGAAGATTAAAAATTAAATAAGTACAATATACATAAAAACTATATGTAAAATGTATTCCAATTAATCTCCGACCATCTTATAATTACCTCTCACTTTCGTCAATCTACCTTTCCCTATTAGGTACTCCCCTTCAAATTTGTTAATGGAGTTGGGATCCCAAATGCGATCTACATGGATCTTTGCTGCAAACTTAGGAAGATATTCACTAATGTACACCATGGCCTGGTATACCATATATCCCTCCACCATAGAACCCTCAGGATGTGCTCTTTGTCTAACCAAAGCCTTCAAAAATTTCAGGTGCCTCTCAACCATCCACATTGACCTTATGTGTATAGGTCCACATAGTTCAATCTCCTCAACTTGGTGTATGAGGTAGTGTTATTGTGCATTGAAAAATGTTGAAGGTAGACACTTTTGCATTTCACACATTAGATGAGAAATTTTTCTCTTCCAATAATTTATATCTTCTTTATAGATTTCTTTAGATGACAGCCATCTACAAGTGATTCAAGGCGCAAATATATTAACGAAATTTAATAAAAATATATAGTATATTACATAACAAGTAAAACAAATGGCAATTATTAGATGTATACAATGAATTGAACAAATCTCACTACTTACCTCATGTATTTTCCAAGAACATATATAACTTGCTTGACATTGTTGTCAAAGTTGTCTGGGAGAGATAGAGGTAGAACGTACTGCAACAATTATAAAATGATCTTTTCATTATTTTCCAAAAGTAGTAAACACAATACACTGAAAAATACATCCATTATACAAATGTCTATAATATACCAAAATAATTACCTTAATGAAGGTATGCCAATCATGCATTTTATCCCTGAGCCAAATTCACCTTTCTTTGTTATTATATTGTTTATGTTCACAAGCAAATCCTGTGGGAAATCAAATTTTCGTATGACTTCTTTTATAGCATTGCTTTGCTGCTCTGTTAATAACAAGGAAGGGACACTTATATTAATTTGGTCTCCATCGCTATTTAATTGAATGACATTTTTCATTGCATGATTGGCTTCCTGAATATCACTACAAATTTTGACAATTTTTTCTTTGTCATGCCTTCCATCCAATATTTTCCATAACGTTTCTATTATATTCTTTCCGATATGCATTGTATCAAACAAATGCACAATTTGTAGCTGCTCATAGTAGGGCAACCTACTAAATTGTCTGGGATAACTTTTCAGTCCTTGTGGAAGCCGACCATTAAAGCCTTGACGACCTTCATGAAGAATAATATAAGCAAACAAATTAACAACAATCATTGTGAATTACAACATGAGTAAACACAACACAATATAAAAATATAAATTCAAAACATATCATATATGATAGATAAACAATTTGATCCGATGTATAACCTTGACGATTAATTCTATTATATTCCAACTTCCATAGGTGAGGTGTCATTCTTCGTGGTTTTGATGTAGTCTCCTCTTTCCCATTGAAAAGATGTTTTTCAGTAGTTCGATACTTATGATTTATATGGAGGAAGTTCCTATACTCATCAAACACCTGCTTTCCTAAATTTGTTGAACGACAAGATTACGTCTTTGGACCACAAATTGGACATGCAAATTTTCCCTTTGTTTGAAGACCTGCAAGATCATATATAATTGAATTAAATATGTCAATTTTTATAATTAGATAGTATGAATAGATTATTTTAAAAACATGCATGATATCTACTTCATCAAATTAGTTATTTTTAAAGTGCGGTTGAATGTTATAACATACCATAAAATTGTGTTGGCCCTGGGGCATCATGAATTGTCCATACAAGCATTGCATGGAATTGAAATTGTCTTTGTCCTATTGGTCTAGAGACGTCATACATAGTGACACCATTCCATAACTTTAGTAACTCGTTGATAAGAGGCTCAATATATACATTCATATCTTTAACTTGGTACTTACCTAGTTGAATGAACATAAACATTACATAATTATTATAACCATTTTATTGAATATATATAAATTAATGTACATGACTATTGAATGAAAAAAATTTATTATGCAAACAAATAAGACAAATGAGATGCTACTACGCTAAAGAAAATTGATGTAAACAAATACCTGGAACAATCATTGACAACATTATGTGCTCCCTCTTTATTGACATCCATGGAGGAATGTTATTGTTGATAACAAAAACAAGCCACATTGAGTAAATAGATCTTAGCTCTCCAAATGGATTGACACTGTCCGCTCCCAATGAAAGCCTAAGATTGCGAGGTTCTTCTTTAAAGTGTGGCCATTTTTCTTCCATGTCCCTTAATGCAGAACCATCCATAGACATTCGAAGAATGTCATCTCCACTTCTATTCTGTGCATGGTAATCCATAAATTGAGCTAAGCTTTCACACCTAAATAATTGTTGCAAACGTGGAATAATGGGAATATAATGAAGAACCTTGCGAGACACCTTTTTTGTTAGTTGATCTGTTCGATATCTACTGATATGAAATTCTAGGCATTCTGTTGCAAATTCATGTTGTTTATGATATATAATATGATCATTGGGACATGCATTTATTTCTTGATAATCCATTTCGATATTTTTCATAATGGCACATAAATCTCGGTATGAGCGAGGTAAAATATTTGATGGTGGTAACAAAAATTCACCAATCAATCTACAACAAAAAATAATTTGTTCATATAAAGAATATTAATGGTACATATTTCATCCTTTATTTACTAGTGATGAACTAACAACAATTAAAATAGATGAAAAAAGATGACATATATGACATACCTTAACATCCATGAAATTGCTATGTTTGATAAACCATTCATAACCTTCAAGTCTCAACAACAAATAATACAAAGAGTAGGAAGAGCGCTGCTGTGGGAGCTCTTCATAGGCAAGGCTCAGATGCCTTCAAGTACAAGTAAATCATGAACATCATCAAAGTCATCTCATCATCATGATCACCACCAAATGTGTCATGGATCAATGTATTTGTACCCATCATCTCTAAACTGTTTTCCTCATACATCATCTTCTTCCATAGGATCATCAACTTCATCTTTGATATTCACAGCTCCATGTTCGTCTGCTTGCAAAACCACATTCTTCAGGTCCTGATAATCCATATCATCTACTCTAGGGCACCCCACCTTTATAATAATGATAGACACAAATAAACCATGATCATGATCAAATGATTATATATATATAAAATGTTAAAACAATATAAACATTTACAAATTCAATCAATATAAACACATATAATGAATAACTTACCAATGGATCTATAATCATGCCCCTTCAACGCGGACCCTCATGCTCCTACAATGTTTCAAATACAGATTGCTCATTCTGCCTTTAAACCCTTGCAATTATTGCAAGGACAATAACATTTCCCATCACCCTTTCTTTTCAATCTAGCCCACAATCTATCAAGTGTCTCTTCATTTTGTTCTGGACTAATATTATCTGACATAATTTTTCATTACCAAACTTGACTATTTAGATCTTCAAAAAATATCAAACTCACACTCCAATAATTTTTATTCATAGACATGTAACATAATCTAATAATTCTGATATTTTACACCAAATTTTTTTAGCATGCAACCACCTCTGCAAAAGAGAAGACAGTCAGAAGTTAATGACCCCCAAAAACACTTTAAAATGCTAATTCCAAAACTTATTAAATTATGATTTTACTATGATTTCCAACCGTTAAGACTCCTAAAATCAGAATATTGAACTTGATCGCAAACTTCCTACACCAATGGAGGTAGCGAGCTAGTAAGAGCAAGTGACCCATTCCTAAGGAGCAACAAGTCAGAATCATCATTGCTAATATCAATACGGATTTATCCTTTTAGTTAAAGGTGCAATGTGTCACTTCTTATGACGAGCTTATCCCTAGGGCCCTCAACATTGAGAGAGCCCTAATAAAAAAATAGCAGAAGCATTGGTAAGAGCATGATTAGGGTACAAACCCAAGCCTTTGTAGAAACATAAACAATAACTATAGTGGATTAGTGAGGTTGCAATACCAGAAAGATTGAGACATTGTAGGTAATAACAAAATCTTGCAATCTAAAGATTGTAGCCAATAACAAGCACACTATGTAGCTTAGTGACATTTGTAAATGCACTACTTGTGAAGACAAAATGACAACAATTTGAGATGTGATAGTCAAAAGAGGTCAAGTAAAGGGATGGAAGATAATAAAGCTCAAACTCAGCATAGTGCATGGAGATTTTATTAGTGAGTTTCCACCCCTTGTTGACCTTAAGGGTTTTTCAAATATTTTTTGTAGTGTTAGACAAGGAAAATACAATCA
>VDFB02179842.1:42788-59205 GCA_007258455.2 Sequoia sempervirens
CATGATTGATAGGTTGATTCTGAAAGCATTTATAACTTTCAAAGCGGTATCCGCCATTTTTTGAATCAAAACATCGTCACATTCTATGCTTTGCATACTATGGGATTAAAATGAATTTCATGAAATTTTGACCAAGTTAAGGTAGATTGACATCTGAGTTTTTATATTTTTAAAAGTTGTAATAAAAAATTCATAGTAATTATTTACTTGAAGAAAAATTACAAAAATATCGTCACATCCGGACATGAGTCCTCTACCCATATCTAAAATCTCATAAAAATATTATCATTTATTATGGTTAGGGTGGTCAGGGCAGACACCTACTTTTTTTTTTTTTTCACGAAATTTAGTAATGCATTGAAATTTCAAATTTTCACCAAATAGATTTTGTTTCTAAAAAGTTAAACCTAGTAGTTTAGAAACTACATTCAATTTCCCACAGATTCTATTCTTACATGTTTTTGAAATAATATAGATAACTTATTCAAATTTTTACGTCAAGTTGCCTAACTCTGATTTTTCTGAATTTTCATTGCCACTTAAGGGGGTTGTTTGGCATACCATGATCCTGCACATACCCATATATGTGTTATATTGAGGGAAAGGATATATGATTGTACAAACATAGGTACCTTATTTAAATAATACAAAGGATAACTTGAAAAAAACCATGACCTAGAAATTGGAGAAAAATGAAAGGTTCTTAGTTGAATTTACTAGAGGTTAAATAGCTTATTATGTTGATTTACTATTATTAGATATTACTATGAACTTAAGGTCTTATATGAAATCTAATGTCGAGAATAACCAGATTGGTTATCACATCCGAGAAGGATGGAGCTATAATAGATATGACAACAAAGAGTCTGAAACCTATTATGAGGAAGTAAAATTTATATCAATTTTAATTTTTTATAATTATATATTTATTGACAAAACTTTAAATTGAGTCCAAATGTGTCCAGTCGACGACATGGTGTCATCAAAGTTATCTAGTTATGTATAAATTATGAGTCATTTATTAGAAGAAATAACTTGAATAAAAGGCAGTTGTCAGTCTTATGAATGTTACAAATGTGTAAACAAGGTATTTAAGAGATTGGGTTAAACATAATTGGTCAGATAGATCAATATCAATGCTATTTTACTTGTTGGAATGCAAGCTTGTTATGATATTTGTGGAAAAACCTATTCAAGAGTTATTCATGGTCATTATAATTACCAAGTTGAGTAAGGGGGTGGGTGAACATATGACTATGCTCGAAGTACTGATCGATTGTATATATATGAAATATTTGGCCAGAGTAAGTGTAAGTTGCCACTGCATACACTTATTGGTTCACTGTGAGCCAGTATTGCATAACTAGTAGGGAGTGTCATGCATGTAGGCGGGTATCCACTGTATGACAACACTAGCTATGTAGGACAAAATACCATGATCAGGTAACCTTATATTAGAGGGTTATCATACCAATCTCTTTGTTGGAGGGTAGGGCCATCTTACCAGTTAGGAAGATGTGTGATGGACCGCAGTAAGTCTATGGTTAGTGGAAAATAACTTGGGTGATGCTCTCCCTCATGCAGTTGGTAGCCGAGACTTGAAGATGTATGCTCCAGTAGGGGACATCTTGACCAATTGCACTCTTGATCCATTCAACTCTTGGAGGCCATGTAAGCTCTTGTAAGCTATGTTTTGTAATTATGATCAGACATCTATATACATAAATTATATTTGAAAGATTAATTAATTACATGGGATTATGTAATGTTACTTTGTTCATGCAATGTAATTTGAAATGGGTTTATTTCAAATATGTATCTATGTTATTGAATTGGAAAATTTTATTTCTATGTGTTGGTAAATTTGATCTTTTCACGTATATTGGTTAAAACTTGGGTGAAAATAATAGGGTAAACTTTGGGCATGTTACAATGATCTCATCTAAATGGTGACATTCTTGCTTGCAATACTCTTACTTAGCACTATGATCTCCTTTGTATGTTTGCTTCTATATCTTCAAAAAATTATGATTTACTATTAGTGTATCAATTATAGTTGTGATAGAAACACCCACATAATGCACCATCATTCATTCCAAAAACTACCATATGTCAAACTATCCCAACTTTTTTTTTGCATTCCAAGCCCAAATTTGAAGATTCTCCCATTGATTTGAAGGCCACAAGGAGATCTAGATACATTTACTAGCATAAATAACTACCAATTGAAGAGCAACTAACTTGAATTACTTTTCCTTTAATCTACAACCTCAAAACTAGTAGATTGATATAACCATTCCTTTCTAGTTTCAATTCCTAGATGCTCTTCTGCATGCATATATTCTTCATTATTTTGATTATGAAATTTAGGTGGTCTGTTGAATGCATTTCTTCAAACAAAATTTATTTTCCTTAGGTGAATCCAGTCTTCCTCCAACTAATCATAACTATCATGTTCAAGTACTTTATTGTATCCTTCACCAAGACATATAAGTGATCAAATTATAAGTATTGAATTTCTCCCTTGAAGATGTCTTTGGCAGCGAACTTAATTAAAATTTACAATTTTACTTTCTACTCTAGAAATTTGTGCTTGTCTTCATATCAATAAACAATCACACAGTTCTAAATATTTATGTATTCTCTCAACACCCAACACATTCATTCAACAAACATACAAGAAAACCCATCATCATGCGCAATGAATCGGTTTCTTTTATTTCATATGCCCAACAAGAGTTTTATATCAAATATTTGGCACCTTCATTTTATCTTCTTGTAATGTCCCCATTTTCGTGAGCATCAGAGTTCGAAGGATTAGCCTATCATTTGACCCTCATAGGCTAGTGGGGTGGATTAGGGGCTCTAGTTTGGGCATTATGGAGCTCTCCAGGTGGCAGTTGTCAGTGTTTATCTCTCTAAATCCTTCATATGTTCAGAGGCATTGATATTCAGAGGTTTCTGGTTTCGTTTTGAGGGACTTACTATTTATAGTAAGTCAGTGGATGATAGAGAGGGACCCTTACTATTTTTAGTAAGGCAGTTGAATGCACAATGGATATAATGGTTAACTCCTAGGTTCAGACGGAATTGAGAAATAATGATTATTTGTGGAGTTATGATATTTAATTATTAATAAAGTGATTACTTTATTAATAATTAAATATAAAGTGCAATTATAAAGTTTTAAATTCACTTTATGTCTAATGGGGCCATGACCCTCAAAAAGGTCACTTAATGTACATTAAATATTATTATTTTTGAGCGCCCATTTATTAAAGCATTTATTAAAGTGAAAGGAAAATATTAAATATTATTTAAATGATTTAAAAGAAACTTCTAAAGGGGATTGACCTAATTGGAGAATTATATAAAGGCCATCAAAAAGAAATGAAGGTATCATTGGATCATTTTATACTTGTGTTTTTGGAGAGCTCTTTTCTAGGAGAAAGAAACCTAGGGTTTCTATAGTTTCTACAATTTGGTCATTGAGAATGATAACTCTCTTTGATTTTTGCATTCCTGAGGTGGTGAAAGATCTTCTGAAGGATTGTTTAACTGTTGGATTCATCCAGAGGTCAAGTTTGAGCTTATTGGAGTGAAAAATCTCAGAAGTTTACAAGGGTGAAGAGTAGATTTCAGATTGTTGAAATAACCATCATTGGAGAAGAAAAATCAAAAGTTCTTGATCTTTTGCTACAGTGACGTGAATAGTACCCATTCTACAGTGATGTGAATAGTACCTGCACTATAGTGACGTGAATAGTAGCCACACTACAATGCTGCTATAGTACTTTGTGTAAAGTTTTTTCGGGTATGTTATTGGTATATTGGGTACTTAATATCTCATTTGTATTGGGTTTTATAGTGTTGTTGTAGTCTGATAACTTGCCACTAACTCATTTGACTACAAAATCCGATGAAACTGTTTGACAAAATATGTATAATTTGATGTATCGTCGGGCGCTCGTAAAATTTGATGTGTAATTTTCAATTTTTTAAAAGTTTATCCCTGACGTTCATTGAAATTTCAACGAACATCGGGTTCGTCAAAATGTTAGATAGCATTTTCATCAAATTTTCAACAAACATGAAAAATAGAAAAAAATCAAATTGTGGCTGACATAAAGAAAAGTGAGTTCGCAACTGATTTATTGCGACAGTGTTTTGCTCTACTTGAGACAGTTTGTGGAGAACTAAGGATGATTTTCTTGGGAAAAATCAGAAAAAATTCAAGAAGATATCGCCAGGTTGAGGGTTGTCATTGTCTTTTTGCAGAATTTAGTTGTGAAGTCAGATTTGTAGTTCCAGGTTTCAAAATCATATTTTAAAGCAACATCTCATCAGATTTCATTTTTAGAGGTTTAGGGTTTTGAGAATTTCATGTCTAGATTTTGTTGTGTGGAATCACCATAAGATCACAACCAAGGAACCAATTCTTATGGCTGTAATTATGTGATCCATAACTCTATTGGTTGTGGCACAGTTGTGCTATAACAAATACAGGATGCATTCATGTGTGACCCAAGTTTAATGTGGCTATGTTGTGATAGAAATGGAGGCACTCATATAATGTAGTTAATTCAGGTTGTATAATGTAGGTGTCAATCATCATTGGGTGCATTCAGGTTGTCTCAAGTTTAACAGGTTAGATGTAATTATAGCATGATTGAAGAGTGATTACCTCTTGCTGCAATAAAGAGCCTATAACTCGGTTGATATGCAGAGTGGTTGTGTTATATCAATTATGTAGTGCATTCAAGCACAACCCATGTTTAATGGGCTATTCTAGAGAGTGATCAAGATTTTCTAAACCTTATGAATGTTACTTGACATATATTTGCATAATCTCAAATTCCTTCAGAGGCTTTTGAAGTATCAATGTATCCTATATAGGGTTTAGAATGATTTCTTTTAATTAAAAAAATAAATAAATGATGTATTTCCCTGTAATTAGATAATGTGGAGATCTCCTAAATCTTCCCCAGCACACTATCCTCTTTGGCACTGTATTCATTACTCCAGCTACTAGGGTTTTGCATGTGGCATCTTTAATATCTTCATGACCATGGATTTTAAATAGATCTCAGTCTTTGCTTTAATCCTTTTCATGGTAACCCTTGAGTTCCATAATCCACCTTCAATCTCTTCTAAGAACGATGTCTTAAGCTAGACTCATAGTATGCATATAAAGCAAGTCCTTCATACCTGCCATTGTTCCAAACCACCACTCACCGCCTTGCTTAAAATGTTGCCTCCATAAGCACAATAACATGTTTTAAAATCATGGTTGCCAGTGATTAACCATTAAGGTCACCACTTTCATGAAGATACAATGAGATTTTTGTCTTCAAACTCAAGGCATTATGCAAGATAACATTGTGAATTGTTTGTTGTGTATGATTTGATTTTCTTGCACATTTATTGCTTTTCTAACTTCCTTTAAGACTGGGTATTGCACCCTCAACTGCAATCTCAAACAGCTCACTCACTATCACTTCAAGATTCCTTTCATGAGCATCCTTCTATAAAATCAACTATGCCCTATAGACTGCCTACTTACTACAGGGGACTCGTTGTTTCATGGTATTGTAGTTCTTAAATCCTTCAACCTTATTGACACTACTTCACAGTCCAAAAGGTATTATTCACTATTCTCCCATCTTTGATGAGTCTCAAAACACTGCTCAAACATGCAATCCACTACCTCCATTATACATTAATGGCTAAAAGAAACATTGAACCTATGATTACCACTGTTACTTCATTTGGACAGTCATTCCTGATTGTATTTTCCTTGTCTAACACTACCAAAAGCATTTGAAAACCATAAAGATGAGGGGTAGGGGAAATCACTATTATTAAAATCTCCACTTTACTATCTGAGGATTTTGAGCTTTATTATCTTGTCTTGCCGACCTCTTTTGACTATCATCTCTCAAAATTGGTACATCATTTGTCTTCTGCAGGTAGATTGCATTTACAAATGTCACTAAGCTACATAGTGTGCTTGTTATTGGCTACAATCTTTAGATTGCAAGATTTTGTTATTACCTACAATGTCTCAATCTTTCTGGTATTGCAACCTCACTAATCCACTATAGTTATTGTTTATGTTTCTACAAAGGCTTGGGTTTGTACCCTAATCATGCTCTTACCAATGCTTCTGCTATTTTTTTATTAGGGCTCTCTCAATGTTGAGGGCCCTAGGGATAAGCTCGTCATAAGAAGTGACACATTGCACCTTTAACTAAAAGGATAAATCCGTATTGATATTAGCAATGATGATTCTGACTTGTTGCTCCTTAGGAATGGGTCACTTGCTCTTACTAGCTCGCTACCTCCATTGGTGTAGGAAGTTTGCGATCAAGTTCAATATTCTGATTTTAGGAGTCTTAACGGTTGGAAATCATAGTAAAATCATAATTTAATAAGTTTTGGAATTAGCATTTTAAAGTGTTTTTGGGGGTCATTAACTTCTGACTGTCTTCTCTTTTGCAGAGGTGGTTGCATGCTAAAAAAATTTGGTGTAAAATATCAGAATTATTAGATTATGTTACATGTCTATGAATAAAAATTATTGGAGTGTGAGTTTGATATTTTTTGAAGATCTAAATAGTCAAGTTTGGTAATGAAAAATTATGTCAGATAATATTAGTCCAGAACAAAATGAAGAGACACTTGATAGATTGTGGGCTAGATTGAAAAGAAAGGGTGATGGGAAATGTTATTGTCCTTGCAATAATTGCAAGGGTTTAAAGACGAGATGACTTTTAATCTAGCATTTGAAACATTGTAGGAAACATGGTCCGCGTTGAAGGGGGCATGATTATCGTCCATTGATAAGTTGTTCATTATATGTGTTTATATTGATTGAATTTGTAAATGTTTATATTGTTTTAACATTATATATATATATATATATATAATCATTTGATCATGATCATGGTTTATTTGTATCTATCATTATTATAAAGGTGTGGAACTAGCGGTCGTGTGGATTTTATCCACAGTTAGGAGGAAATGTGGTTTGCAAGCGGATGGTGCTTGTAAGACTGCGAATATATCAAAGATGAAGTTAATGATCCTATGGAAGAGATGATCATCGCCCGAGAAAAGCAGGTTGAAGATGATGGTACAAATACATTGATCCATGACACATTTAGTGGCAGTGTCGCTGATGATGAAGATGACTTTTGATGATGTTCATGATTTACTTGTACTTGACAAGGCATACGAGCCCCTTTATGAAGGCTCTAAAACAACTCTTCTCTCTGCTGTATTGTTGCTGTTGAACTTTAAGGTTATGAATGCTTTATCAAACATAGCAATTTCATGGATGTTAAGGTATGTCATAAATGTCATCTTTTTTCATCTATTTTAATTGTCATTAGTTCATCACTAGTAAATAAAGGATGAAATATGTACCATTAATATTCTTTATATGAACAAATTATTTTTTGTTGTAGATTGATTGGTGAATTTTTGTTACCACCATCGAATATTTTACCTCGCTCATACCGAAATTTATGTGCCATTATGAAAGATATCAGAATGGAGTATCAAGCAATAAATGCATGTCGATGATCATGTATATATCATAAACAACATGAATTTACCTTGAGAATGCCTAGAATTTCATATCGGTAGATGTCGAGCAGTCCGACTAACAAAAAAGGTGCCTCGCAAGGTTCTTCATTATAGTCCCATTATTCCACATATGCAACGATTATTTAGGTGTGAAAGCTTAGCTCAATTTATGGATTACCATGCACAAAATAGAAGTGGAGATGACATTCTTTGAATGCCTGTAGATGGTTTTGCATTTAGGGACATGGAAGAAAAATGGCCACACTTTAAAGAAGAACCTAGTAATCTCAGGCTTTCATTAGGAATGAGGGCAGTGTCCGATCCATTTGGAGAGCTGAGATCTATTTACTCAGTGTGGCCTGTTTTTGTTATCAACGATAACATTCCTCCATGGAAATCAATAAAGAGGGAGCACATAATGTTGTCAATGATTGTTCCAGGTATTTGTTTGCATCAATTTTCTTTAACGTAGTAGCATCTCATTTGTCTTATTTGTTGCATAATAACTTATATTTTTTTCATTTAATAGTCAGGTACATTAATTTATATATATTGCAGTAAAATGGTTATAATAGTTATGCTTAGTGAACATGTTCATTCAACTAGGTAAGTACCAAGTTAAAGATATGAATGTATATATTGAGCCTCTTATCAACGAGTTACTAAAGTTATGGAATGGTGTCACTATGTATGACGTCTCTAGACCAATAGGACAAAGACAATTTCAATTCCATGCAATGCTTGTATGGACAATTCATGATGCCCCAGGGCCAACACAATTTTATGGTATGTTATAACATTCAACCGCACTTTAAAAATAACTAATTTGATGAAGTAGATATCATGCATGTTTTTAAAATAATCTATTCATACTATCTAATTATAAAAATTGACATATTTAATTCAATTATATATGATCTTGCAGGTCTTCAAACAAAGGGAAAATTTGCATGTCCAATTTGTGGTCCAAAGACGTAATCTTGTCGTTCAACAAATTTAGGAAAGCAGGTGTTTGATGAGTATAGGAACTTCCTCCATATAAATCATAAGTATCGAACTACTGAAAAACATCTTTTCAATGGGAAAGAGGAGACTACATCAAAACCACGAAGAATGACACCTCACCTATGGAAGTTGGAATATAATAGAATTAATCGTCAAGGTTATACATTAGATCAAATTATTTATTTATTATATATGATATGTTTGAATTTATATTTTTATATTGTGTTGTGTTTACTCATGTTGTAATTGACAATGATTGTCGTTGTTAACTTGTTTAACTTATATTCTTCATGAAGGTCATCAAGGCATTAATGGTCGGCTTCCATAAGGACTAAAAAGTTATCCCAGACAATTTAGTAGGTTTCCCTACTGAAAACTAAAATTGTGCATTTGTTTGATACAATGCATATCGAGGAAGAATATAATAAGCGTTAGCATGGAAAATATTGGATGGAAGGCATATGAAAAGAAAAATTATCGAATTTGTAGTGATATTCGAGGGAAGCCAATCAATACTGATAAAAAATGTCATTCAATTAAATAGTGATGGAGACCAAAATTAATATAGAGGTGTCCTTCCTTAGATTTATTAGCAGAACAGCAAAAGCAATGCTATAAAAGAGATCATCACGAAAAATTTATTTCCACAGTTCTTGTGAACATAAAACAATATAATATGAAGATTAGATTTGGCTTTCGGGATAAAAATGCATGATTGGCATGTACCTTCGTGGAAGTAATTATTTTGGTATATTATAGACACTTGTATAATATATGTACTTTTCAGTGTATTGTGTTTACTACTTTTGGAAAAATAATGAAAAGATCATTTTATAATTGTTGCAATACGTTCTACCTCTATCTCTCCCGAACAACTTTGACAAAAATGTCAAGAAAGTTATATATGTTCTTGGAAAATACATGGGGTAGAAGTGGTGAAGTTTTGTTCGATTCATTGTATACATCTAATAGTACCATTTGTTTACTTGTTACATGTAATATACTATATATTTTATTAAATTCCGTTGGTTAATATATTTGCACCTTTAATCACTTGTAGATGTTTGTCATCTAAAGAAATCCATAAAGATATAAATTATTGGAAGAAAAAAATTCCTCGTCTAATGTGTGAAATGCAAAAGTGTCTACCTTCAACATTTTTCAATGCACAATAACACTACCTCATACACCAAGTTGAGGAGATTGAATTGTGTGGACCTGTACACACAAGGTCAATGTGGATGGTTGAGAGGCACTTGAAATTTTTGAAGGCTTTGGTTAGACAAAGAGCACATCCTGACGGTTCTATGGTGGAGGGATATATGGTATACTGGGCGTGGTGTACATTAGTGAATATCTTCCTAAGTTTGCAGCAAAGATCCATGTAGATCGCATTTGGGATCCCAACTCCATTAACAAATTTGAAGGGGAGTACCTAATAGGGAAAGGTAGATTGACGAAAGTGAGAGGTAATTATAAGATGGTCGGAGATTAATTGGAATACATTTTACATATAGTTTTTATGTATATTGTACTTATTTAATTTTTAATCTTCAATATACATTAATTATAAATTAAGGTCGTATACTATGGTATTTAACTAATTATACGTCATTTGTAAATTTCAAATTTTTTTGATATAGTTGGTCGAGAGTGGGATGCACTACATTTGTACGTTGCCAACAATTTTGATTGGATGACGGTATGGATTGAACGATGTCAACAATCTAGTCATGCATTAACATGGGAAGGTGTGGCTTCATTGGTTAAAAAAGCTCATCGTAATGGAGATTTCAATGTTACACAAAGGGAAATTGATTTAGCATATGGTTTAAGAGATTATAAACAGGTACATATCA
The DNA here is from genome assembly GCA_007258455.2 of Sequoia sempervirens. Lineage (NCBI taxonomy): Eukaryota > Viridiplantae > Streptophyta > Pinopsida > Cupressales > Cupressaceae > Sequoia > Sequoia sempervirens. The sequence continues at coordinate 53,243 of VDFB02179842.1, forward strand.
ATATATTAATCACCCATATTATTTAATTATTTTCAATTATATTGATGTATATATATGTTGAGATTGTTTTCTTTGCATACATTCGGCCAAGAATAAATATGTTTATCAATTGACGATATTGCAATAATTTTTACATGTTTGACATATTGCAGGTGAAACACCACAAGGCTATGTGGTGCAATGTGTAAGGCCCTACCTTGTATTTGATTAGTAAATCTCTAATATGTTTTATGTATTCCTAAATAGATGGTAAGATGTATTGTGGATAACAAATACTATGATTATTTGACAATTTTCTTGTCTTTCATTTTGACATTTTACTTATGCTACCATGAAGGGGTTAGAAATTGTAAATTATAAATATGAGTTGAGATTATAAATGAAATGGTTGTAAAATTAAATCTTATTTCAGCTATTAGATTAATGTGGTATATAATTGTTTCTTATGATTTCATTGACAATGTGCAGGAAAGGAAGAGTTAGTATGAGAAGGTAAGACCATTGAGTAGATCAAAAGACATCTGCTTGAGGTGATGAATTTGACCCTCTTTTGAGGCTTAGAAGGATATAAAGTTAACAAGTTGATGAGTAAGGTGGTCCGGGTTGATATAAAAGAGATGATTTATATTTTGGGTTGAGAGAGTTTATTTTTGTTGTCAAGTGAGTTGTAAGTTGGGGGATAAGGTTTAGAAACCATTATCCAATTTGAAATTCGGATAGATCCTTAAATGGGTCTTTAAAGAGGGTTGTTGGTCAATTTTCTTGGTTGGGATGCAAAACTAAACCCTCTAGGGGCTATACCATAGTGGTAGGGGTCAAGTAGGCATGCAATAGTGCCCCTAGAACATGATTTGACCCCTGAAAAGTCCTCATTATGGAGAGTGGCGAGTTTTGAAGAGAGGATGTGATGGAAAGATTGAGGGATTGTTCAAGTGCATGTATCTTCTTTAATAAGGGAAGGACCCTCATTTATGGAAAAAAAAAAAGACACTCCACACATCCCCATCCAAGAGTTGCAAGTTGAAAATTCTATATATCTTAGAGAGGAAGGAAGAGGAGATTGCTACCCACTTCTCCTTGGGGAGAACTTTAGTGAAGATAGTAGGAAGGGTGAAGAAAGGGAGGATTCTTGTGGAGAGGGAGTGATCAAGATGGTTTGGTTGAAGAGAAGAGAATGATAGAAGAGTTAAAATTCAACACCTCAAGCAAAGAGATAAGTTCCTCTTGTTTTCCCTTACCTTTGTTTATTGGTTGTAAGAAGGTGATATATTGTATGGATCATGTTTGAAACTAGAGAGTAGAGGAACAAGATGTATGAAAAGTAGTGTTGCATGCTATTTGTTTTATTATTATTCTTGGTAGAAATTTGAAAAGACTCCATCCATCATCGTGGAGCTAAAAGACATCCTGCTCGGGGGTATGGCTAGAGCCCATGAGGCTCCATGATGCCATTATGGTAGGGTGGAGAGCAGGCCCTTCTAAAATGGTTTGTCATCTACTTCATTTCTTGGTAATATTGTGGGGATGAGAGTTTCAAATAAAAACTATTTGTTGAAAAAGGAAACTATACAAAAGAAATCATTTGTGTGTTATTTTTGTAATATACAAGATAGTATTTCGTTGAAAAATTAGAACATCGAAATGAGAAGAGTTATTTTACTAGTTTGCTGACCATCAAATCTGCTATGCTATTTGTAATATTGATTTTTTTTTTTTTTTATACATTGCTGCGTTGAGGAAACTGATTTAAGAAGAAAATAAAAGTTTCATTTTCTGAACTCTATGGTTGGTACTAAGAGGGTTTGAGCTAAATGATTGTAACTGAATAACAAATTGTAGGATCATTAAATTTGCTCATGTAAATATATAATTATTGCAGGAAAACTAGTGATCCATTCTTAAACCTACGAGGCCCTCATTTAGAAAACTTAATATCAAATCATGAACAAATAAATATAGAGATTTAAAATGAAACGTTATATTTGCTATACAAGTTCATTAAAAATATATATATTGAAATGGGGATATATATATATATATATATATGATAAGAATAATATACACAAGAAATATGTCAAGAAAATCTTTCAAAATGAGGAAAGAAAACTAAAATAAATACAGTAGACTAAGCTATTGGCCAGAATGATCATTGTACAGTGATTTCACACCCTCATTTTATGGGTATTATCATGCCCAGTGTTGGCTCTTGATGTGGTTGAAGAGGGATATCAAACCTCTATTTGTTGTAGATTTGAAATTTCCTTTCTGTACTTTCATCCTTGAACCACCAATGTCTTTGCTATTGCTAACCATCCACACCGTCCACTCGCTGCCATGGTCCCTTACGAGTCACCCTGCTGACTATAGCGCAACAATTAGATTTTGTCTGGTGAATGCAAGGAAATTATGGATCTTCTAAAACTTAGCGTATAGGGTTTAAACCTTGGTATGACATTGCTGGCTGCATGAAATTTTGAAGCATTGGGGATTGGTATGACATTGCTGGCTGTAGAAAATGGGTGTAGCAAATGTAAGAATGAACATTATTAATGTCCCTTCCTTGTTTGGCAAGGCAGCGTAGAAGTAGGGGAAAAACATTATGGCCCAGATCAATTCGATCATTTTGGAGCCTAATTCCATCACAACCAATGCACAATATTTCTCTGATAGGCAGTCGGTCATTCAAAAAAATGGAGAATGAACAATGTGATGGAAAAAGGAAAGAAAAGTAATAGCAGTCAACAAGTAGGATTCAAATCGAATTAGTAAAGATCTGTTATCCCTCTCAAGTAAGTCAACATTTACTCCTCTGGAAAATTCCACCAAACTAGATATGTAAAACCAAGTAGATCCATCGAATCATTCTACTACTTAATGAAGCGACATAAACACATGGGGAGTCGTGCTAAAATCTAAAGAAAAATGGCAAGATTGAAATGCAATAATAACAATGTATCTGCTACTCCATCAATGGAGTTAGGTTTTCGTACCTTCAGATGGACAATGCAAATAAGTAAGTATAAACCACTCAGCAAAGTGAGGGCCTAGTTGTGGTCAGGTCTGAGAATTTAATTCATTGCACAACAGTTTTAGAAATAAATGTTATAAATGTCACCTCCTTATGCTAGCAATGAAATTTGAAAGTTGATCAGAAATAAATCAGGTTTCTGTCCGATCCTTGAGGCCAAAGCAAGATAATTTTAATCTATGCAGGTAGATATTAGTTGTGTATTCAATTTGGCAGTCAAGTATGATGATGTCCAGTGTACGTCAAGTACATCATTCATAGCTATTCTCGTAGTGGCAGTGATCCCTTCTAGGTATGATCTTGACTCCATTTGCAGGGTAGGTATTGCCTCCTTGTTGCTTTAAATTCAAGCGCAGCAATCCAGTTGGAGGGTGGGTTGCATTTATTGGCAGCCACCTCTTGTCAGTATGTCAGTGAAAGTCTGAGAAATCTCCAGTTTTACTGCTAATTTCCTTGGTTTAGTTTACATAGATTTGGGTGGGTTAATTGGACCATTTCAAACTTATGGTATTTTCTAGCATGAAGAGAACAACCAGAACGTAGTGGTACTAAACTTAAGCATGGTTTTATTAGTAGTAATGAGCCAAGACAATGAAGTTTAAGTGAGAAGTTTATTTAGATTGCAATAACTGTAACGTAGCGCGTGGTTGGAAATACCAGTCTATTATAATTATTAACATTTAAAAATAACAGTAAGAAATTTAAATGTTTTGTTTCCCGTTGGAGTGATGATCCCTCCATTCGTCTCGTGACCCTGTACATGGGTACAATGGTAAAAATAAAAATAAAATAATACCAAGTTGTTATTCTAGAGTGTTATTCATTGAATTTTCTTCAGACATTAATATGACCTGCTGCTGCTGCGCCTTACTCCTGACAGCCCTCACCCATGCCCAGCTACAAAACCTATTACGCCATTAATGCTTCCCTACAAGGGGTGGAAACTATCTTGTCCCAAGAGTTGAAAAGCTTCTAAAACCAACTACTATAGCTATGTTTTATTTTAAATATGCTAAACACTATATTTCTAAAACCTAGGGATGGCGACTGATAGAGGGAAAAATAAAATCATAAAAGAGTCAACCAAATGCACGTATGCTAGGAATAAAATTTACTGCATTTAACCCTTATATCTTTGGATCTTATTAACCTTTAGAATTTTGGGATCTTATTAAATATTAATAATGCTCAGATTGTTAAAATTACATATATAATGATGTTATTCAAAATGAATAATCATAATCATGGTATATTTAGGGTAAAATTGAAAAGTAAATAGATGGGAGAAATATTATTATAGTAAAATTATTAGTAAATATCGTCATATTCAAAGTAACAGAAAATTAGAAGTGAAAGTATATTGGGTAGTTGGAGTAGTTGGGGAGCTATCAACTGTGCATCGTCAATATTTTTGTTAAAAGATTAATTAGCATAAAATTGTGTTTTTCAATTTTAAATTCCGTAATAAGTGATTTTTTATTTAATGTAATTTAATGTGGATAAAAGACAATTTTTATGTCAGCATTTTTTAGGTTCTATAAATATCATTCATAATTTAATTAATGGACTTGTGTAAGAGGAATTATAAAATATATAAGTGATGGTTTATTATTTAAATATAAATGTATCAAATTGAAGAGGAATATACTATTTTAGAATTTTATTAAAGTTAAGTTGTATAAATTGTTAAGATATATATAATTTTTACCATATAATTTATCCTTGTGAAACAAAAAGTATCACAAATATCATTATAGTAATTACCAAGTTAACTCCATTCTTGGGGTAATTGAAGTTACTAGCTAAATTCACATTGAAATTACCGCAAATTTACATGAGTATTGTAATAATGTTAAAACTCTTAAAATAGTAATTAATAATATAAATCTTACATTAATAGTAAATGGTAATACTATTATTCACGGGTTAGTTATTTGAAGTTATCAAATTTAGATGGAAGTAATTTTACTAAGATAAATTGAGATTAGAAATAAATAAATAAATACATAAAATTGTGGTTAAAGATTAAATGGTTTAAACTCCCCTTCAACATGATCATCATTATAAACCTATGGATTTAGTTATAATGTTTATATGAGATAATTAATAATATTATAGATGATTAAATTGGTAAATTAAAGGACAATATGGTGGTCACCTTTAAAGAGTTATATGTTGGTAATAATGTCACTTATGTTGTTAAATTATGATTGATGATAATAATAATATTGTAAAGTGGGAATATAAATATTCAAAAAAAATTCTATGCAATGTATAAAAGAATTTAATATAATAATAAAATATTGGTATGTAGTAATAATAAGCATAAAATTACAAGTGAAACTAATACCCAATTGGTAAATTATATATACAAAAAGGGTAGTAAGTATTGGGATACAATTAATGGTACAAATTATTTTTGTAATATTATTATATAAATGAATGACATTGGTAATTGATGGAATAATAATAAAATTACTATTATAATTGATGAGTAGATATAATTGTATTATCTTGGTTAAAGAAAAGAATTGTATTATGATGGTTGGATAGTAAGCCTACTATTGCCTTAACATTTTAATAATATATAAAAAAAATAAAAAAAATTGTTGCAATTTTTCTAGCGAAAACTTTGGGCATGACACAATGGTCATAAATTTTGAATCAAAATATTTGATGACATGAAGAAAACTTGTGATTCTAGTATAACTGCAGTCTTTCAGGTGACTAATGGTTCATCTAGAAGTGAAATATATCCAGAAGTCTCAGAAAATCGATACTATGAGATTTTGGATGATATACTTGAGTGTGACTTTAAGTCCTTTAGATGAATTATGTTCGTCGTCCTATGGTACAAGCTACGATTGAATGAAAATGATCCTAAGAGAACTGTTATTGATCATGATAATGGATTTACCATGGTTAATACAAGGTT
>VDFB02179843.1:0-12012 GCA_007258455.2 Sequoia sempervirens
GAGAGGGTGGGAGAGAGTTGGAGAGAGTCGAAGAGAGTGGGGAGAGGGTGGGAGAGAGTTGGAGAGAGTGGGAGAGAGTGGTTGAGTGGGAGATAGGGTGGGAGAGGGTGGGAGTGGGTTGGAGTGGGTCTACCCTATAAATCTTTTAAAAAAATAACTTTATTATAATGCGAGCACATTATGGATAAGTAGAGACATGGCCGTTTAGCAAGAAATAACACGCTCGCGTTATAACGCGAGAACATTTTTTATTACACTAAAAATGGTTAAAAAAAACAATATACCCATGAGGTCGGCCCACATTCTGCATATTCTCTTGGTTCTGTGTGAGCTCCGACAAAAAGTAGCTTTTTGGTGATTGAGTGAAGTGTGCATGCATGATTTTTAGGTTCTACCACCTTTTTCATGATATTTCCATCACCTTTGCATGAAATAGCAGAGTTTTCACGTTGAAAGGCATATAATATGAATTCAAGTTTGAATTACAGTGATAACTGATATACAATTGAAGTTTGGAGGGGAACAAGATTTTGAAAAAATCAAATTTTTGAGGAGTTTGAGGAAAGAAGAAGCAAAGGCTACATAATTGGGTAGAACTCCTCCATTTGAAACTTTGGTTTTTTAGGTATGTGAAGTCTCTGTACATTTTCTTTCATTCTATTATGGCTTGATTTTATTTTTGTTGTTTTGCTTATTCCATGTTGATCAAATTGTTTGTTTATCATGTTACAACCTTAGGTTGTCAATGGAAAATTTAAATTACACAATTCTATACACTTTCCTATTACATTTTAAAACCACATCTCTTTGAGGCATTTTGTTAAATTTAACAATTGACTTTCTTTGTGTATGGTTCCAAAGCTTTCATTGAGGTATTTTGTCAAATAGTTATACAAACCAGCTGATTGCCTTGTCTATGCTACCAAATTTTCCATACATGTCTCTAAAAAATTGGAATATACTCCTAATGCAGTAGGGGGAGGCCTGCAACATACAAACACACAACTCCAATCTACAAACAAATTTTCAATTTTCAATTTCATCATGACCTCTTCTTTCAACAAATTCACATTGTTTAGGTTGTACCATATCAAAGTCACTCAATCGGGTATAATTCCCCACACAACCTTCTCACTTCTTAGCAGACCCCCAAATCCAAAAATAGTCTTTACTTAGGTCTCAAAACAAAAGATTTTCTAGGTTTTAGGACCTTGCATGATCAAATAGGTTTCCAATACAAAAACCCTCAATTTTCTCATAAATATCTAGGGTTTTCTATATTTCACAACTCCAAGGCCTTCCAAGCATCACCAAAGCATCAAACAAGTTTGTCAGGGTCTATAAAAAAAAAGAACCTTCACTAGGCCTTTAGCCTCATTAGATCTCATAAACACCACTTTGGTTCCTCCTTTTCATGCCAAAACTCACATTCTTAGCCTAAGATAACATCACCATCCCTATAGATGCCTTACCACTATTAAAAGAAACATGAGACTTGAAAACAAAATATTACAGGCCTTTCCTTCGAATCACAGGTCACAACAGTAGGAGGAAAGACTTCATCTTTAAATTAAAGTAAAACTCATACCCTGCTAGTTTGTATAGGCTGATCATGAAGAATGGAGTTTTTCGTTCACCGAAACAACCAAAGGAGTCTCAAAATAGATTGAAGTCCAAGTTAAGACCTTCCACCACAGTGATTTGTTGTTCTACAAACCTAGGACCATTTAGACACCTTTATTTTACCCATTACAAAGCCTTTCAACATATCCAACAATCACCAATGCTTGTTTTGTACCAAATTGCACAAATTATTAAGTTTTCTATGCTTTTAAGGGTCCAAATTAGCCCACTTTTACAAAGGGACCACCTTCAAAACATGTCCAAATCTCCTGAAACATTGGGGAAACACCTTATATCTATCAAAACTTCAAATTATAGCATTAGATTGTAGAGATTCAATCATTTACCACCCAAACCATAAAACCCTCTCCCTAGGCTTATAAACCGTATGTTTTATTGAAAGTAGCACTTGCCAAACACTCCAAAACTTGAAAACTATTGAAACAAGCCTAATATACCTTGTTCATGCTCAATCTAACATAAAATAACGCTGCCCAACTTAGAAACTCAATTTCAGTCACCAAAACCTCAATTTTGTTAAGGAAAACTCAACATTTCCTCATTTGGTTTGACGCCCAATCCAAGATCATCCTCCATTCAAGTTTATGATGGCCTTTTATAATGTTTCCCTCTTAAAACAAACCACTTCAACTTCAAAAACTAACATTTGAAAGAGGTGACCATTGGTCTCCCTCTTTAATAGACTTTTACAACCCTTCACTATTAGTTAATTTGACTTGACTTAGCACTTTTTGCATAGGTAAAATTATTCGTCATGCCGAAGAAACGAACTATTAAAAGGAAAAAACTAATAGATGATCAGCTCCAAGCCTTCAAATATGAAGAGAAAAAATGGATAAGGGAATATCGTGAAAAACAAAAATTGGGAACGATTGATGAAAACAAGCCAGTTGAAGAGGAACCTCGACCTTCAAAAAGAGAAAAGAAATTGGTAGCACAAAGGGCACGAATGCGAAAGAGTCGTGCTAGGGGAGATGCAAATATTGTAGTTGGAGACACACCCTCTATCGCAAGTGAATACGAAGGGACACCATTAAGCACAAGTGAATATGGAGGGACACCATCTACCACAAGTGAGTATGGTTGGACACCATCCACCACATCTGAAGTTGAGAGTACATCATCACTCGGATTTGATGAACAAGGTATGCCATCATCCCTACATGAACCTCAAGGTATGTATTTTATTCCACCCTTGGTCGAAGGTATGCAATCTAGCCCACCTCAATTAAATATTAATGAAATTGCTAATGTTGAGATGTATGTACCTAAGAGAACACCACCTAGAATTTTGTGTAGAAAGCCAAAGTTTTTGATTAATATTGATGAGGATATTTTGCAGCACATGGAAGTTAAGATTCCAGAACGCACTTGTAGAAGATATGCTGATAAGATTTGGAAAATGTTCTTTGAAAGGCTAAATGAGACCGGAAGATGTCAACTATTTGTTCAAATGATGTGTGAAAAGAGCATTAGCACGAGAAGAGTTAAAGTATAAAGACAGTGCAAAGTTGACAGATGCAAGTTCAATCGTCGAGTGGTGTAATTCTTTGATGGGTCCAGGTAATGAAGGTATGTCTTCAGTTCATAGATTTTTTTGGTTGATGGATGATACTAACATTGCACCATATGAGGATTGTTGTACACTAACAGGATCGAGTGAGCTACACTCTTTCCCTAGCTCAAATGCAGGTTCATGGAGTATCGATACATGTAAGATGGCATGCTTTTGTTCTTCATGTACAATGCAAGCCTGGAATGATTGTGAGTCAGGGGAGTGGGTTGAAAAATGGCTGACAAGTTATCTTACCCCACTTCACACATATTTCCCTCCGATGGCATTAGAACTAACACAGATGGAATCATTGGTCGACTTTGACCACGTATCAGATCTAGTTCAACTAGGTAATATATCTACTTGCTTAGTTTTTCAAATTCCATATTGTTATCTTACTTTGTACTGTATTCGTAATGTTGACTAATTTCAAGTGATTTTATGCACATATCAATGCAGGGCATGTTTATGTAGTTATTGCAGATGAAGAAAATGAAGAGGGAACAAACTATTACTTGTGTCGTGTTGAGGCCAAAAAGAAATTGGAAGCCCCAGTTATAGATGGAGAAAACATCGAATACCCTACAGGCTCAATTGTTGTTACTGGAACGTGGTTTAGAAGGTACCCACATAAGAGTGTTAAACATTGGCTATTTGAGGACTTTGACGTGCATCGTAAGATTCTTCTTTACTCAAACCTTGTTGTGGAATTCAATGTTTGTTTGAGAAAATATGGGGGTAAACCTTTGAGCAAGACCTTGTGGAAGGTCCGTGAGTTTGACCATGAGGCAATACTTGACACAATAAAGAGTAGAGCAGATCCAGATGGTTCATTGGATTAATTTGTAAGTATATGCACAATGGTTCTTATTAATTTATACTTGTATCCACGTTAATTTTTTTGATGCCAATTCTATCATGTCTTATTTTACTTTGTGTATCTGTAAGTAACCCTATTTTGATGATCTTGACAAATCTCAATTATGATTTTCAGCCATTACAAAAGTGTGTGTGAAGCTTGGTGAGGGAATTTAAAGTTATTCATTTGAAGTTAACCTTATCATGAGCACCTATGATGTAGACATTATAGGAGCATCTCGAATTTCAAGATATTCTAGATTCATGAGAGGTGTTGTGTGCAATAGGTATATTGGAACTCACAGTGAAGATGTATGAGTTGGAGTGACTGCCATGCCTATCTATAAGTGCCTTCCATCTATTTTCATTTCATTTCCATTTTGGACATGAGTTGTTTCTTTTTATTCTTTTACTTTGCCTATCTGTAACTAAACTAGTAAAAATTGATTGGTCTCTCCTTGCAGAAAATGCTGATTTTGGAGCCATCAAAGAGAATCTTAGTCAAAAAATCAATGCAACATCCTTATTTTGATGATCTTGACAAATCTCAATTTTGATTTCAAGCCATTATAAAAGAGTGTGCGAAGCCTTGTGAGGGAATCTCAAGTTTCTCATTTGAAGTTAACCTCTAAATGAGAACCTATGATGTAGACATTATAAGAGAATCTCGAATGTATGAGTGACATTGTAAAATATCTATGAGAACAAAGTACCTAAGGTATTGTAATGAAATTTACTTGTAATGACATTCACTAAAATAATGAAATTTGGTGTAGGGGCACCAAGGTTATTGAGCAAATTTGGTTCACAGAAATCTTTTAAGTTAGTTTTGTGTTTTGAGTTTTGTCAATTGAATAAGGTCATAACACATCCACAATTGATTTATAATGTAAGAAGTCATGTTAGTTACAAAAAGAACAGTTAAGCATGATTGGAAAGATGTAGAATCATTTGTAAAGGCTATTTAAAGCCTCTTGAAGGCTATTTAAGTCAATATTTGAATTTGTAGCCTTTTGAAGAAAAATATTTGAATATGGCTGTAAATGTAATATTAGTGAGATTGAGATTGTTAACCTTCAGAGAGTAGCAATATTTATGTTGATGAAATTTCCTTTAGATGCAAGGATTCAAAGCACATCAACCATGTGGTACAAATGATTAAATCCCAGAGACGATTTGTAGGAATGAAAGAGTCTAAAAAGGAAGAGAGAGATACACTGGTGACTCAAGAGAAAATTTAGTGATGCAGAGTCAAGGTGGAGAAGACTCAAACAAATCAGATTTTAGTAAATCAACAACCTTTGTTATTTCATTTGGCCATCTTGGAACAACTACCAACAAAAAGGCTTCCAAACTCAACAATTTGGCTTAAATTTTAGAGAATACCTCTCAAGGAAAATATTATCATCAATATAGAATCTAATCAAACCACCAACACCATTCCCAAGCCAGACATAGAAGCTTTCTTTGCAATTTCTTGGAGATCCTTCAAACTGCCCTGCAAAAAGGCTACAAAATTAGCCCTGTTTTACAAACAAACTACTCTTTAAACTTATTCTAACCCCACAAGCTCTTGGATAGTCATCAAATAGGTCGCAAAACTCCCAATTCCATAGGTTTTAGAAAAGCACTCAACCTCTAAGCCATAATTGATTAAAACCCTCAATTTTCTAACAAATACGTAGGGTTTTTAGCATCTCACAACTCCAAGGCCTTCCAAACCTCACCAAAGCATAAAACAAGTTTTTTAGGGTCTGAGCACACATAATAAACCTTCATCTAGCCCTTAGATTCAGTAGATCTCAAAAACATCACTTTGGTTCCTCCATTTGAAGCCAAAATCTCACATTCTCAACCTAAAACAACATCACCAACCCTATAAGCGCCTTACCATTATTAAAAGAGTTAAGGAAACTTGAATAAAACACATTGTAAACCTTTCATCTAAGTCACAATTCACCATAGTAGGAGGAAGGGCTCCATCACAAAAATTAAAGTAAACTTAGACCTTGTTGGTCTGTACAGGCTAAATAAAGAAAAATGGATTTTCCTTTCACTAAAACAACCAAAGGTGTATCAAAATAGATTGAAATCTAGGTTAAGACCTTCCAACAAAATGTTTCATGAATTTCTATTCATAAGAAGCCTGTACTAGGCCGTACACAGAGAAAAGAAACTAAAAACTTCGAAAAATGTTGAAATTCCACAGTTTTAGGCGTTGTGAAGAGCACCAATCTTCAAAAAAACTATTGATTGAGCCCCCATTCAGGCTTGAATGATTTTTTTAATACATTTCAAATGAGAATCATCTCCCTTCAGTTCCCATAACTACCTTTGAACCACCAAACCCTTATTAAGCCTACAAATACTAGTATTTAGGAATGGTCTTGCTTAATAAGCTTTATCATGCAAATTTATTATTCTAAAGGCCTACGACCACTTAGACACACTTATAACATGACTTTTAGACTCTTTCTCTGCACTCCCACCTAATTTTTACATAATTTTCCTTTATGGAAATATAAAAAATTATTTAATTCAAGAGTGCTTTTGCACATTTGTCCACCCTAACCTTCTAATTCCTAAAGTACATAAAAGATTGGTCTATTAGACCTTATTCAAGACAAAAAGACCTCAACATACTAACAATTATCAAATTTCCTCCCAATTTACCATCAAACAATCAAAAATTGAGGGTGAGGTGTGGGTGCTCCTTTACCATTCAACTTTCAAAAAAATGTCAATTAGGCTGGCAGACGTCTGGATCGGGCTAGCATTTGGTGGAAGAGGAAGAAAGATGACTAGAACTCTAGAGGCCCACCATACTAGATTTTGGTATTGAACCATGAGAGTAGAAGAGAGATTTGATATCATGTATCAAAACATTAAGCATGCATTCTTCCAACCAACGGAGAAGGAGATGATTACTTTGGTTCATTTTCATTTGCATAAGCATATCAAGGCATCAGAACCAAGAAGACCAAGGATGTCCAGTTTTATGTGGAGGTAATGGATGTGGTCCAAAATTTAGGAGGGTCAAGAAGGTCAATGTATGATCTTGATGAAATTGAGGAAGAACAACAAGAGAGGGACAGGAAAAATAAAATCAATACAAAGTTTCAAGGTTTTGTCAAGCGAGTAAGAGAGCAGTGGGAACAACCTCATCTAAAATATTTTGAACTAGACTTTGATATGTACCATTTAGAGAGCTTGGTTTTCATGGAGTTCCTTTCAAAGCCTCTTCTTTTATTATTCTTATGGTAAACTATTTGGTAGAGTTGGTGGAATTACCTTTCTTAGTAGTAATCGCTATTAGTGAGATTGAGATTGTTAACCTTGAGAGAGTGGGAATTGGGAAAAAGGAATTTGATATGGCTATTGATTTCAAAGACTTCAAGTGGGATGTACTCCACATTGACGCCATTCCTCAATATTCACTTGATGGCATCAAGGAATGGCTAAACTCCATGGCTATAAAGTATTATGAAAGCAGAATGAACTTGTACTAGCAGCCAATTTTGAAGACTATTACTGATGATTCAAAGCACATCAACCATGTGGTACAAATGATTAAATCCCAAAGATGATTTGTAGCAATGAAAGAGTTTGAAAAGGCAAAGAGAGCTACATTGGTGACTCAGGAGAAACTTCAGCTTTCAAAAAACAAAGCTAATTAGGCTGGCAGATGTGTGGATCAGGCCAACATTTGGTGGAAGAGGAAGAAAGATGACTAGAACTCTGGAGGCCCACCATATTGGATTTCAATATTCAACCATGAGAGCAAAAGAGAGAGTTGATATCATGTATCAAAACATTAAGCATGTATTCTTCCAACCAGCGTAGAAGGAGGTGATTACTTTGCTTCATTTTCATTTGCATAACCATATCAAGGTGTGGGAACCAATAAGACCAAGGATGTAGAGTTTTATGTGGAGGTAATGGATGTGGTCCAAAATTTAAGATGGGAAAGAAGGTCAATGTATGATTGTTAACCTTGAGAGAGTATTTATGTTGAGGAAATTTCCTTTAGATGCAAGGATTCAAAGCACATCAACCACATGTCGTACAAATGATTAAATCCTAGAGATGATCTGTAGCAATGAAAGTGTCTGAAAAGGCAGACAGAGCAACACTAGTGACTTAGGAGAAACTTCAACTTTAAAAAACAAAGTCAATTAGGTTGGAAAACGTGTGGATCGGGCCAACATTTGGTGGAAGAGGAAGAAAGATGACTGGAACTCTGGAGGCCCACCGTACTAGATTTCGGTATTCGACCATGAGAGTAGATGAGAGAGCTAATATCATGTATCAAAACATTAAGCATGCATTCTTCTAGCCAGTGGAGAAGGAGATGATTACTTTGCTTCATTTTCATTAGCATAACCATATCAAGGCATGGGAACCAAGAAGACCAAGGATGCCGAGTTTTATGTGGAGGTAATGGATGTGGTCCAAAATTTAGGAGGGACAAGAAGGTCGATGTATGGTTGGTGCATGAGCACCATTTAGTAGGTTTTGTTCATCAAGGAAAATAAGGAGTAGAATATCATCAATTTACTAAAACCGGCCCGAACTTGTACATTTGAAGGTTTTGAGTCAATAAAAATGACTTTTTGACCCATTCCTCTTTCTGTAGCCTCTGTAACTTGAGGAATGGGTCTGCACTAACATTATTAAGGTGTGGGAATGATGTGTTAGTGTTGGGGAGGTTTGAAAGTGAGATGGGTGTGAAACCCATGTGTGTAAAAGTGAGCTTTATTTAAGAAAAATGGTGGTTTTGAAGAGTTAAATTGTGTTTTTGTGTAGGGTAGCATTATTTTATGATTGTTTGAGCTTGTGTAGGGTATCAAAAACTTGTTTGAGTAATTTTTAGGTTGTGGTTAGCTTTGGAAGTATCATTTTCAATAAACCCCTAGGGTTTAGGCTATAATAAAGGGTTTTGTGGTTTATCCATTGTACGGTGCTATAACTGAGATCTGATTGTGGATTTTGAAGTTTTGACACCTTAGAATTTCTGCCCCAAGAGTTGGTAAGGTTTGGATAAGTTTAGTGTATAGACCCTTTGTTCAACCAGATCAATCCCTCAAGGGTCCAAAGGGAAAAATGGCTACAAACTTCAGCATGAGATTACTTGGACACCGTGACGCTTAGAAAATTATTGTCTGATCCTATGGGATTACGTTGGGCCCCTCTACAATAACCTCTCTCAGTTTTTGTTATCTCAAAGTGGTTTTCCCGTGGTGTCTAGTTTTCAGTTGATGGAAAAAGTGTCAAATGGAAGTAGAGGAAAGTTGCAAAGTGGTGCAACTTTCGTTTTGCAACTCATGTGACCAAATAGAATATTCCAACATGTCTGAATAGGCATGTTTACACTAGGCATGGTCCTCTTTTTCACCCAAACACGCGGAATCACTCCGAGCTACATTCAACCGGATCGATCCCTTAAGGGTCCAAAGGGAAAAATGGTTGCAAACTTCATCATGAGGTTACTCAGACACCGTGATGCTTAGAAACTTCTTGTATGATCCAATTGGACCACGTTGGGCACCTCTAGAATAAAATCTCTTGGTTTTCGTTATCTCAAAGTGGTTTTCCCGTGGTGTCCAGTTTTTAGTTGATGAAAAAAGTGTCAAATGGAAGCAGTGGAAAGTTGCAAAGTGGTGCAACTTTTGTTCTGCATATCGTGTGACCAAAAAGACTATTCCAATGCATCTGAATAGGCATGTTTACGCTAGGAATGGTCCTCTTTCACACCCAAACATGCATAATTTCTTCGAGCTACGTTCAACCAGATTAATCCCTTAAGGGTCCAAAGGGAAAAATTGTTGCAAACTTCAGCATGAGGTTACTCGGACACCGTGACACTTAGAAACTTCTCGTCTGATCCTATGGGATCAGGTTGGGCCCGTATACAATAAACTCTCTCGGTTTTTGTTATATCAAGTGGTTTCCCATGGTGTCCAATTTTTAGTTGATGAAAAAGTGTCAAATGGAAGCAATGGAAAGTTGCAAAGTGGTGCAACTTTCGTTTTGCAACCGTGTGACCAAACAGACTATTCCAAATGCATCAGAATAGGCATTTTATGCTAGAATGGTCCTCTTTCACACCCAAACAGCGGAATCGCTCGAAGCTACGTTCAATTGGATCGATCCCTTAAAGGGTCCAAAGGGAAAAATGGCTGCAAACTTCAGCATGAGGTTACTCACACCGTGATGCTTAGAAACTTCTCATCTAATCCGATGGGATGAAGTTGGGCCCTCTCTACCAACCTCTCTGGGTTTCATTATCTCAGAGTGGTTTTCCCGGGTGTCCAGTTTTCAATTGATGAAAAAAGTATCAAATGGAAAAAGTTGCAAAGTGGTGCAACTTCGTTACGAAACTTGTGTGACCAAACAGACTGTTCCAACGCATTTGAATAGGCATTTTTATGCTAGGAATGATCCTCTTTTTCACCCAACCACATGGAATCGCTCTGAGCTACGTTCAACCGGATTGATCCCTTAAGGGTCCAAAGGGAAAAATGGCTGCAAACTTTAGCATGAGGTTACTTAGACACCGTGATGCTTAGAAACTTCTTGTATGATCCAATGGGATCACATTGGGCCCTCTACAATAACCTCTCTTGGTTTTCATTATCTCAGAGTGGTTTTCCCGTGGTGTCCAGTTTTCAGTTGATGAAAAAAGTGTCAAATGGAAGTAGTGGAAAGTTGCAAAGTGGTGCAACTTTCGTTCTGCAACTCGTGTGACCAAACGAACTATTTCAACGCATCCGAATAGGAATTTTTATGCTAGGCATGGTTCTCTTTCGCACCCAAACACGCGGAATCACTCTGAGCTACGTTCAACCGGATCGATCCCTTAAGGGTCCAAAGGGAAAAATGGCTGCAAACTTCATCATGAGGTTACTCGGACATCGTGATGCTTAGAAACTTCTCGTCTAATCCCATGGGATCATATTGAGCCCCTCTACAATAACCTCTCTCAGTTTTTGTTATCTCAGAGTGGTTTTCCCGTGGTGTCCAGATTTCAGTTGATGGAAAAAGTGTCAAATGGAAGCAGTGGAAAGTTGCAAAGTGGTGCAACTTTCCTTCTGCAAGTCGTGTGACCAAACAAACCGTTCCAATGCATCTGAATAGGCATGTTCACACTAGGCATGGTCCTCTTTCTCACCTAAACATGCGGAATTTCTCTGAGCTACGTTCAACCAGATCGATCCCTTAAGGGTTTGAGTGTAGTACATGTTTAAATAGGCCATTCCACCTATTGTTCAGGCTGTGTCTCGATGATATGGGCTTGATGTAAGTAGGATAGGGAGTAGGAATAAGAAAATATCATTATTAAGGGCAATGGAAGAGATTACTAATGTTTCCCCTGTTGAAATTTCAAAATTTAGGCCCCTTAAAAGCAAGGCTAGAAGAGGTGAAAAGAAGAAATTGCTTGAAAATAAGTTAGAATAGGTTGGAAATAGGGTGAGATTGTGGAGTTTGATGTGTTCAAAAGGTCTGCAAGGATAGGGGAGGTCAAAATTATGTTATGGCATGACATGCCCTAGTTGGGAAAATAGGGGTTTTGAGGGAGGTCAATTAAGTTTGTGTAGGAAAAATGAAGAGTGTTGGAATAGGTTTTGAGGTTCAGGTTTGGGGGTTCGGTTCGTTTGTTTGGCCAAAATTTTTTGGAGGGGGGTTCAGTTCATTTTGGTTCATTGGTACAAAAAACATGTAAAAAAAATAAAATATATCTATGTAGCCTAGAAGCATGAATTAGGATTAGAATATCACATATCATCATATAAACAACAAAACCACCATAAACTTGAATGTCATTTAAAACAACAATTTTTTTTAAAAAAAATGTGTTTATAACCTGCAAAAAAATGTGAATAAAATCACACTGATTTTCGCATGAAAAAAAGCATGAGACCATAGCTTGTTGCTTACTATTATGCTTTGATATA
>VDFB02179843.1:14303-79736 GCA_007258455.2 Sequoia sempervirens
ATGGAAATATTTGCATGTCGATGCTCAGGTGTGCTCAAACCCTATATAAACCATCCAAATAGGAATTAAACTATGAATCAATAATGGTTTGATTTTTCACTAGAACTAACATCTATAACAACGAATGTAAATTGAAATTTAGTAATTTTTCTCATACCTCCCCTATCAGAGCCATCAAGGATTGTATAGCTGATGAAACACTGATATCCATTGCCCTTGTAACATTTGGAGGTGTTTCCACAACCAACATCTGAAAATAAAACAACAAATTATTCAATCACAAAAAAGTTACAATAGCGATCCACGTCATGACTTATAATGCATGAGATCTAATGAACAAAATTTTGAGTACAAGTATTAAACTATATATTTTGGTAGGCCTTGGCAGTTTGATAGGAAGACCAAGAATGATGGGGAGAATAACACATACTCCATTGTGAAGGATGGGAAGACTTACAACCTTTCACCTCTCCTAGAAGAAGACAAGGCAAAGCATGAAGGGCCTAGTGTTTTGATGGTGGGTGAGGAGTTCATGAAGACCTTGAAGGAAGGAGGAGGAAGAGGATTCTTCCTAATTATGAAGCCAAAAAGTGAAGCAGATCTACCCACAAAGAAGAAGGAAGATGCACCAAAGGAAGTCCAAGAGTTGTTGGAAAGGTACAAGGACATAACAGTGAATGAATTACCTAGTTCCCTACCTCCCATTAGGGATATAAGCCACCATATTGATCTGATTCTAGGGGCTACATTTCCCAATGAGGTTGCATACAAGATGACAACTGCTCAAAATGAGGAGATTGCAAGACAAGTGCAAGAGTTGATGGATAAAGGGCTAGTGAGGAAGAGTTTGAGCCCATGTGTTGTTCCTACTATCCTAGCACCAAGGAAGGATGGCAATTGGAAGATTTGCATTGATTCAAGAGCCATTAATAGGATCACAATCAGATATAGGTTCTCGATGCCAAGAATGGAGGACCTCATGGATTGTCTATCAGGAGCATCTTACTTTTCCAAGATTGATCTAAAGAGCAAGTACCATCAGATAAGGATCAGAGAGGGGGATGAATGGAAGACAAATTTTAAGACTAATGAAGGACTCTATGAGTGGTTGGTGATGCCCTTTGGGTTATCAAATGCCCCTATTACATTTATGTGCATTATGAATGAGGTATTGAGACCTTTCATTGGAAAGTTTGTTGTAGTTTATTTAGATGACATCCTTGTGTTTAACAGGTCTAAAGAAGAACATTTGAAGCACCTTGACATGGTACTAAGGAGGTTACAAGAGGAGAAGCTGTTGATCAACATGGAAAAGTGTGAATTCATGAAGGAAGAACTAGTCTACCTTGGTTTTGTCATCTCCAAGGGAAGTTTGAAGATGGATCCTTCAAAGGTGGATGCTATTCTTACTTGGCCAACACCAAAATCCATGGGAGATGTGAGAAGCTCCATGGACTTGCAAGCTTTTATAGAAAGTTCATCAAGAACTTTAGCCAAATTTGTGCACCAATCTTGGACACCATCAAAGGAGGTAACAAAGGTAAGTTTTCTTGGACCAATGAGGCTGATAAAGGGTTTGAATATCTGAAAATGAGAGTAGCACAATAGCCTATACTTGTGCTCCCTTATTTTGATAAAGTTTTTACCATTGAGTGTGATGCTAGCAATCAAGCAATAGGGGTTGTTTTGAGCCAAGAAGGCAGACTGGTTGCATTTTTTAGTGAGAGGCTGAATGAAGCAAAGAGAAAGCATTCTTCCTATGATTTGGAATTGTATGCTATGGTCCAAGCCCTCAAAAAGTGGAGGAACTACTTGTTACCTAAAGAATTTGTTGTTTATACTGATAATCATGCCTTGAGTTTTTTGAATGCACAGGACAAACTCAGTCATAGGCACATGAAGTGGGTAGAGTCTTTGAAAGCCTATACTTTCACAATAAAGAACAAGAACGGCCAAGCAAATAAGGTGGAAAATTCTCTCAGTAGAAGGGCACTTGTAGTGCAAGAGATCCAACTCCAAAGCATGGGGGTTGAAGCATTGAAGGATATGTATCATGAAGATTCAGATTTCAAGGAGGTATACAATGTTTGTGAGCAACATTTGAATTCTTTTCATGGTGAATTCTCTGAATTTTTATTGTAGAATAGTTTTCTCTTCAAAGGAGGCCAATTGTGTGTGCGTAAATGCTCAATGAGGGAGAATATCATAAAGGAGAAACACAATGGGAGTCTTGGAGGTCACTTTGGCCTTGACAAGACCTTGGAACAAGTTAGGAGATTTTACTATTAGCCAAAGTTGCAGGTGGATGTGAGAAGGTATGTGGAAGGCTGCATAATATGTCAAAGGGAAAAGGGAATTTCATCAAATGCAAGACTCTATCAGCCACTACCCATTCCCAATAGGCCTTGGGAGTGTGTAAGTATGGACTTTGTCTTGGGGTTGCCTAGAACCCAAAGAGGTTTTGATAGTATCTTTGTGGTAGTTGATAGGTTTAGTAAGATGGAACATTTTCTTCCTTGTAAATGCACCAATGATGCATCTCATATAGCAGGTCTCTTCTTTAAGGAGGTTGTTAGGATACATGGACTGCCTTTAAGCATTGTTTCTGACAGGGATTCTAAATTCATTGGTCACTTTTGGAGGACCTTGTGGAAGAAACTCAAGGCAAAAATCTGTCCTTTAGTTCAGCATACCATCCACAACCAGATGGACAAATTGAAGTGGTGAATAGATCATTGGGAAACCTCTTAAGATGTCTTACCAAGGAGCATGGACAAGATTGGGATCTGATTTTACCTCAGGCTGAATTTGCATATAATGACTCCATGAATAGGAGCATTGGTAGAAGCCCTTTTGAAGTAGTCTATGGCATGCACCCTAGAGGGGTCTATGAACTAAGAGATCTATAAGGAGTTGATAAGATAAGTGCTCAAGGTGAGGAATTTGTTGTTACAATCAGGGATATTCATCAACAAGTGAAGGAAACCCTTCAAAAGAATGTTGAGAAGTATAAGGAAAAGGCAGATTTAAAGAAGAGGAATGTCCAATTCAAGGTTGGAGACTTGGTGATGGCACACTTGAAGAAGGAGAGACTTCCAAAAGGAAAGTATACGAAACTCATGATGAAGAAGATAGGACCTTGCAAGGTGGTCCACAAGTTTGGCCAAAATGCTTATGAAATAGAGCTACCTCCTGGGGTGGCAATCTCTCCTATCTTCAACATTTCTGACTTGTATCCTTTCAAAGCTTCTGTGAATGCAGGTGATGGAGTAGGTACAACAACAATGGATGATGAAGATTGGGTGAAGGAACTACCCCCCAACCAACCTATGACTCTTGAATGCATCCTAGACACCAAGGAGACAAAGAAGACTAGAAGGAAGGTTTACAAGGAATACCTGGTCAAATGGCAAGGTATACCTGAAGAGGATGCAACATGGATGTTAGAAAATGATATTAAACAACATGGAACTACTGCAGAAGACCTGATCTCAAAGAGGACTTGAGATCTTCTTCTTTCTTGGGAGTATGGTGTAGGAGCACCCATGGGTCTAAGGGACTTAGAATAATTTTTCATTTTTTTTTTCTTGGTCTATGGATGGAATAAGGTCTTATGGACCATTTCAATGCTTTGTAGTAGTTCTTCTAGGGTTTTGGTTGAGTTTTTGGTCTTGGTGACCAACTTCTTTGTACAAGGTCTCCATCCTCCTTTGTAAGTCTAGTGCATCTTGGAAAAATAAGGAAAAAGGATGCCTTGCTGTATCTAGACACTTGAGGGGAGTCACCTTACTTTTTGACAAGGTTTTAAATGCCTTTGAAACATTTTGGAAGGCTCTTTTTGGTCGAGTTGGTAGAAGTTGCTCACATTGCCTTAACTAGGCAATTAGAAGTCAAAGCATGAGATTAGTTGTTTTCCAACGTCTCTCTTTTCAAAAGACAGTTGCAAGAAGTTGGAGGGAGTTTTTAAGACTTCAAATATGCCTCTCTTGGTCGAGGCAAGGTTGATGTTGATGTTTTGAAGAAGTTTCAATAAGAAGTTTGTTGTTTTTCTTGTGTTTTTCTAAAGAATTTGTTGATCCCGTACTTGGTACGAACTATATGTTCACTTTCATGCTCCAAGCCCGTAATGGTTGGATAGGTAATTGAATAATATTTCCTTGGCATTGGAGTGGTGAGATTTCATTGAGTATCAAGGGAGATATTCCAATTTCTCTATCAGGTGGCCTGAAAACCCTTAAAATTAGGGTTTTGGGTGAAAAATGTATATTTCTTCCATTCCCATGTTGTAAAATTGCCAAATCATGGTGGGATGGAAGATATAAGGCTGTACTATCATGTCCTCAATGTTTTGGAGAATGATTGTGCTCATTGTTGGAAGCTGTGCATGAATTTTGGCTTGACATCTCTATGTGGCAAGCATAATTGACAAGCACAAAAAATGAGTTTTTGCTTGATTTTGAAGAATCTATTTAAGAACTTAGGAATGGTGGAAACAGGTGTGGAGAATCTGTAGGAATCTAAATTTTTTCTTTGGGGTGAAGGGGAGAGCCTAGATAGTCAAGACCTAGGTGTAGGTCTGTGAATTAGGCCTTTTGGAGTAGCAGTAGAAAGGGCCATTGTGAGTGATGTTTTGAGAGTCAAGAGGAAGGGTTTTGGAACATTTTAGGGGTCCATCTTAGGGGTATGAATCCATAGGTTTGGTGTCTTAACAGTATTCCTTGTGTTATTTATTCTGACTGTCCTACCGGGCAGGGGTTGCAAGCCTTAAGAGAGAGTGAGGTCTAAGTCACCATAGTGATGGGTGTTTGTTGTAACCTAAATGCTAGAGGGTTGTTAAACCTTGTTTTGAATTGATGAGACATGATCCAAATGTTTTCAAGCTTTGTGAGTGGTCTGAGTTGTGAACCCTAGGTGTGTGGGGTTGATCTCTTAAAGAATAGTGGAGTTTAGGACTCCTCATAAGAGTATTTGAGAGAAGCATTCAGTGGAGTGACTTTTCCATTTGTGATTGTGAGTTTTCCTTCCCTGCCACTCTGCATCATTTCTAAATCTTATGCAAGCTATTTCCATGGTGTTTGTGGTGGTGGCAGGAGTATTTAAGGTTTGTAAGTACCTTATGCAATAAACCCTCCTTTGTAGGGCTTGATTTGTGCATAGAATAAGCTTAGTCAATAAACATGATGTGAGTAATGTCTTGGAAGTTAGATGAAATGATTGAGGTGTAAATGGTTGATTGTAGTATCTTGGTCTTGAGGAACTAGTTGGTAAAAGTGAAAATTTGGTGAGTTGTTTAAGGAATTGAAAGATTCAGAGCTCTTTATCAGGTTTTTGCTTTGAATTCAGATAAATTGATAATGACAAAGGTGTGTTAGGATCTAATGGATATAGGTTGTAACATGAAAGATTGGTTTTTGGTTATTTTTCCTAGGTAAAGAAAATTGAGTCGAAGGGTTCCTTGGTGAATGATGAAAGAGTGGATTGTTTAGTGACTCTAATTAGGTTTCTTGTGCACGAATCAGTCATTTTTTCTGATAAATAAGATGTTTGAAGCTTGAGGATGATAAGAAGAAGTATTGAAATGAGTTGGCTTGTTGTTGCCTTGTGGTTTGGAAATGAAACAATGTGATTTTTGATGAAAAGAGAAAGAAATTTTAGTTACTTATTCAATTTGATCTTCTCCTGATTCAATTGGGTTAGATGTTGGTGTAGGAGCACCTAGGTCATCAAATACTTTTCAATTTTGCAAAAGGGATGAGTGTTCAAATTTGTATTGAGTCAATCACAAAAGGTCATGGAAAAATTATCTAAAGAATGTTCAAGGTCATATGAGGTCTTATTTGAATGTATTTAAGGTTATGGGTAAGTTCTAGGTGGTCAAAGTGGGAAAATGCAAACAATGCAATAATGTAATATTGTTAAAAGTTGTTAAATTGACAAAAACAAGGAAATCAGGCATATTAAGGGTTAAAAGGGGTATTTTGAACCGATGGAAACACAATTATGGAAAAGAAAATATCTTTAAAAGGCATGTAAAGGCGAGAAAAAAAAATTGTGTTCTTGTAATTAGATTTTGAAATAAAAATTCCCTGTTTCTGAGTTTGCAACATTACTCCATTGTTTTGTTTTCTTGTGTTGGTAATTTAGGAACATCCAAAGTTAAATCAAAGTGTGAATACATGTAAAGAGGAGTTAGTTTCCAATTTCAAGAGTTGGACTTGGTTAGTTTTAGGAAACAAAAGAATAAGAGGTAGTTTTCAATGCCCGACAGAGTCCTTTTAGAAGCAAGTTTGAGAGTCCAATAGGGTTTTTCTTCACTACTCCACCAATGTAGGTCAAGTAAATTGGTGGAGTAGGTTAATGTTAGGATTTTTTGCATGTTTTGATGATTGTAAGTGCAGGGAAAAGCAATAATACCATGGTGGAGTTGCTGCTACACTGGAAAATAAAGGATTTTCCTACACAAAGTGATGTTATAGTCATGGGTCATGAATAAATAAAGCTTGCAGAGACTTGGAAATGATGTAGAAGGTCTTGGAAGACATAAAAAATCATGTTATAGGTGGTGGCCAGAGAAATAGAGGTTTGCAAGAGTATTTTTCACAAAACCCTCCTTGATTTGTGCTTTTACACCCTATAAACGAGGGTTTATTGGATTAGAACATTTTCATTATTTTCAATCCCTATAAATGGTGAAATATTGAGTTATAAGACATGCTTGAAGACTGTTTTGAGGTTTTGAGTGATTTGGAATGGTTTTGAAGGGGTCTCCTTTGTAAAACAGGCCTAATCTACTAGCCTTTCTTTAGAGGATAGTCTGAAATCTAATGATTTTCTTTATGTCAAACGTCTAAGAACTTTGATATGTTGTGATGTGATGGAAAGTGTTTCTAAATGTGCATTGATTTTTTTAATAAGCTTTGAGATAGGAATGTAACTACCCGATTCAATGGTTGACAGACCTACTAGAGGAATATGATATTGTCTGATCAAAACAAAGATGTTTGTTTAAATAGTGGAAATGATGATATTGAGTGCTTGGTTACTATCAAACTAATGATATGATTGATGTTACTAAATTTGGTTAAGGTGTATAAGACAGGTTTGGTGACTTTGATGGTTGGATGGGTGAGTATTATGAAGCCTTTTGAGCAAATTGGTGATTAACCACAAGATGATAATCAAGATTCTATTATAGCAGGAGTTTGTAACCTGTAAATAGACTACTGTAGTCAAAATATGGTGAGTACGTGCTTGATAATGGACTGATAATAGTGAGGTATGGTTTAGTTGATTTGTTGCCTTGGTGAATAAATGAAAGGATGAATTGTTCAAGTGTCAATAATCGGTTTATGTTGTTTTTATGGTGGTTGAGAATGATGTGAATCTAATTGATTAAGTCAAAGTTTTCTTTAATATGGTTTTTGCTTTGAATGAGTCAATTGGAAATAATTAGTGGAATGATGAATGATGGCCTATGGAATGGCTAAGAGAATTTGAGTGGATTTTGGTTGAATGAAAAGTATATTTCTGATGAAATTATATTTGATCTTCTCCTGATTCTATTTGGGATTGAAATCCCTTGAAGAAATGATGTTGATGGTGTTTGTTGGATGCTCTGCATTAGATGTACCCTAATGATTGAGTGTTTTGATATGATGCCCTGCATCACTAACTGCCTTGTCTATGCTATTGCTTACTATTATGGTTTCATAGATTTTTTCCAAGCATCCATAGTTTGTCGTGCTAGTGCACCTTTGCAAGCACATGCCTCCATGTGAAGTAATTGCATCGTGCTTCTTATGTTGACTTTCTAAACAACTATATTGTACAGTTGAAATTTTGTCATCTATCAACATCTAGTTATTAGTTATGGAATTTGAAGTAATGCTTTGAGTTTGAATGATGTGTAATGCAACGTAACCAATAATATGAATATAAACTACACAAATATATTAAGTAGAATTCATTAGCTAAGTTCTCTTTATTCTATTACCTCCGTGTACGTTTGAGTAAATCCACTGGCACTAGGAGGTGTTTGCTTGAAATCGCCAATATTAGCCTGTTCAACATCCAAAATCACATGTATTAAAATACCATTCGTAAAACAATGCTATTAGCATGTAATAAATTTATAATTGTTTACTAGTTACATACCCCACTGATAGGTGTATTGCAGAAATAAGTAGGTGGAGGACCGGTGTATCCAGTCTCAACACTGTGACCCTGCAATTTTATTAAAATAATAAAACTAAATTAGTTAATCTTGCATTTCAGAATCAAAATTTAATAAATTAAATTCAATGAACATGCTGAATTTTACCTGACTATCAATGCCATATGCACGATGCAAAATGTCAGATGTCCTCTCCATCCCCGTAGCAGCATACGGATCCTGTGTAGCAGCATACGGATCTTGTGTAGCAACCTCCTGAGTGCTGGTGGGGTCATATGAACAAGTCGCCCTGCAAGATTGACACACATGGGTTCGAAGGAAACCACCCGAAGACTCCCCTGGATGGCGCTGTACGATAGGGCTATTATGATGGATGACACTCCAAATCAAAGTGTTGATCACCTGCAATGTCCCTACATCGGCACTCTCCTTCGCAACGACATGCATAGCAATGTGCTCACGAGGCGGCCTAGTGAGAGGTCATCTCCCTTGCCGCGCAGGATCCAGCTGTGCACTAGGTGTATCCAGAGCCAACCCCCCACCTCTCCCCTGTAACTCCCTCATATCAAAATTATTTGGGATTTGGTTCAATACGAACTCACTGTATAGTTTCCTATGAAAATATTGGGGGACTTCACAATTGTTGCACGGTGGGTAATCAAAGACCAAGTACCACCTATCATAAAAATGGTTCCTAATCTCTTGGTGGTGGCACCAATGACTAGGAAACCTCTTCGCATTGAGGCTAATATTTTGATTTGTTTGAGGGTCAGTGAATAAAGAGCACAAATCACCTTTAGTAATTTTTAAATCTTTTACATGTTTATATGATAGTTTATCTGCATAATATGCCCTAGCTGCCTGCCTCCTATCTTGCCATGTCATTATTTGTTGGGTTATTGAATCTACATTTTTTAACATCCCTTTCATTGAATTTTCTAGTGTCATTCATTCTGCGGTTGAATCATTTAGATCACTCAACCTACTGATAAGATCCTCAATTTGTTTTTTGTTGTTCTTAATTTCACTCCTCAAATTTTGTTGAGTGCCAGGAGGGTGTTGAGTGATTGGTGGGGGAGGTTGATTTTTTTGAGGAGGATTTTCCTATTCTTCTTGTTGAGGATTTTGAGGATTTGTAGGATTATTTGCATTTCCTACAAATTTTAAAAAGAATAATCAAATCTAACCTAAAACAAACAAAATCAACTTAAAACTAAGAAATTCAAAACAAATAGCAAACAATACTTACCTCCTGCACCTCTTCATCATCGTGGCACCATCTTTGCAAAGGAAAAGCAACTATTGTTGATGAATTTTGTAGAATGCCTCCTCCTAGAACGCGAGTGCGAAAATGAGGGTTTTTGGCCATGGGAAGAGCAGAAAAATAGACAAGATAAAATGAATAGCTTTCACTTTTTTTTTTTCTTTTAAAATGAAATTACATGAGTGCATTATAACACACTCGCATTATGCCATTTTCAATTTTTTTTTAAAGTTGGCCACAAAAGTGTAACCCAACTTCATGCACCCGCCCAGATGTCAATGAAGCCTACAATGATGAACACTAGATGGAAGATATGAAAGAAGAACTAATGCAGATTGAAAAGAATGATACATGGATTCTTGTTCCCAGACCTAAAGATAAAAATGTGATTGGTACTAAATGGGTCTTTCAGAATAAGCTGAATGAACAAGGTGAAGTGGTTTAGAATAAACCAAGACTGGTATGTAAAGCGTATTCACAAATGAAAGGTATTGATTTTGAAGAAACCTTTGCCCCTGTTGCCAGAATTGAAGTTGTTAGATTATTTCTTGCTTATGCTGCATATAAGAACTATAAAGTCTATCAAATGGATGTGAAGTCAACCTTTTTGAATGGAGAACTAGAAGAAGAAGTTTATATTGAACAGATGGAAGGATTTCAACTAACTGATAAGGAATACATGGTTTGTCGATTGAAGAAATATCTATATGGACTTAAGCAAGCCCTTAGAGCCTGGTGTGCTAGACTGGACAAATACTTACTAAAGCTTGGATTCAATAAAGGTATTGTTGATAGCAACTTATATTTCAAGTTGGATTATGACAAAGAGTTAATTATTGAGGTCTTTGTTGATGACATTATTTTTGGAGGAGATGATAATCTGTGTATGAAGTTTGCTAATGAAATGAAGAATGAATTTGAGATAAGTATGATTGGAGAAATGTAGTTCTTTCTAGGATTGCAAGTTACTTAGTTAGATAAGGGGATTTTCATATCTCAATCAAAATATGTGAGAGAGCTGCTGAAGAAGTTTGGCATGGAAGACTCAAAGACAGTTGGTACTCCCATGGTAACTGGTTGCAAGTTAACACAAAATGATGATTCTCCTAAGGTAAATCAAACAAGATATAGGTCAATGATTGGTGGATTGGTCAATTTAACTCAGACTAGACCAGACATAATGAATGTTGTGTGTATGGTTGCTAGATTTTAGGCTGATCCAAAATAATCACATGTGACTGCTGTTAAGAGAATCCTCAAATATTTGAAAGGAACAATTGATTTTGGGCTTTGGTATCCTAAGGATGATGATCTTACTTTGAGTGCATATACTGATGTAGATTGGGTAGGAGATGTTGATTACATGAAGAGTACTAGTGGTGGTGCTTTCTTCCTAGGGAAGAAGCTGGTGTCTTGGTTGAGAAAAAAGCAAAATTCCATTTCTCTATCTATTGCTGAGGCAGAGTATATTGCTGCTGCAAATAACTGTACCCAAGTGATGTGGATGAAACAAATGCTGAAAGATATCAGAGTAGTATATGATGAACCTATTTCCATATACTGTGACAATTCAAGTGTAATTAACATATCAAAGAATTCGGTGCTACACTCTAAGACCAAGCATATATCAATCAAGTTTCACTTCTTGAGGGAGAAAGTGAATGAGAAAGAAGTCAGATTGGAGTATGTGCCTACCAGAACAGATTGTAGACATTTTCACTAAGCTGTTGCCGAAGGCTACTTTTGAGTATCTCAGAGAAATGCTAGGGGTGATTACCCCTCCTAATAAGAACTAAGAGATGCATTTATTTACATCAATTCATGTGTTTCATAGATATTTCTTGATCCGGATTGATGTTTCCATGGCTGCTACTCAGGGGGAGTAGTCAAATGTGCAGATATATGGTTCAGAGCTTGTATGTGGGAAGATAATGCTTATCTTTTCCAATGATGTCAAAGGGGGAGAAGAGTCATGTGAAAAATTGTTGCTTATATGAGGAGAAGAGCCTTGTGGGAGAAGATCATGTAGAAGAAGTTGAGGAAGAAGAGTCAGAATCTAAGGGGGAGTAAGTGCTAATTGAGAGTTGTGTTGATGGTGTTTTTCACATCATGTGTTACCATCAATGCCAAAGGGGGAGATTGTTGGATGTTGTGGTTGTGTTGCTGATATGTGGTTGTCATTGATGTCAACACTATTAGCATTATTATACTGAAGGCTGCATATGTCGAGGATATTGAGAAAATTGTGAAAGAAAGAGTTGTAGGTTACTAGTGGAACAGTAAAGGTCATGAAGGTATTTTGTTCTGTATGTTGAAGATCAGCTGTTGTGGACTAAAGGGTTTATTATTGAGAGTATCTAGTTCATCTACTGGAAGTTTCAGAAGTCCGTGTGAAGAATTGATCATGTTGTGTTCTGACAGTGTTTATGTGGTCTTTGTCAGTGTTCCTAATTGAATTTTGTGTAATTCTAGTTGTTGCAGATGCCTCTCTATTAGTTCTTGGTGTTTGTGGATGTTTTTAGATCATTCTCCATCATTGTTGTACGTTCGCGTTGATCAGTGTGCTCATGGTCAAATATTTTTCTTGTGCATGTTCGGGTTTTCATGTTCCTGGCCGACATGATGGTGGTAACGTGTTGCGGATCCTTGAAGATTGAAATTTGAATGTTTGGCGCGCTCGAGGATATTGTTTTGGGTCTCATCATAATATTAGCCGATGGTGTTTGATCCACATTGAAAATCTATTTATAAATTTGGGCCGACATTGTAAATATGTTTTATATTTTTTGGCCGACAAGGTTGTTGATGTAATTCCATGTTGCGAATATATAAGAGCAATTGTTTGAGTGAAGTTAGTGTGCATAAGAGAGCAAATGTATGCCAAAGAAAGTGCAGATGTGTGAATAGTGTTCTAATCATTCAATTGTAGAGCAGAGAGAAGAAGTTTGAGCTCGAAGTGTGAAGAAGGTTTTCTATGCTTAACTGGAACTGTAATCAGGCTTGTGTAGAAGCTATTTTCTCAGTTCATACCCTGTTGATCTAATCCAAATTGTTGTGTATTGTTGGGCAGTGAGCCCTCTTGTATTTGAGCAGTGAGCTCTAGGCAGTGTGCCTGAATGCATGTGCATTCCCCTTACTATTTTCATTATACTTTTAACAGGGTATAATATTGTGGACTAACATCCACCACTGGTTTTCCCCTAACAGGGTTTCCATGATTATTTTTTTTGGTGTTTTCTTTGTTTCTGATGTGTTGATTGCTTATGGTTTACTATTCATTTATCAGATCTGAGATTAAAGTTAAGTAAAGATTGAAAAGTTTAATATTCTGTAACAACTGATTCACCCCCCCTCCTCAATTGTTTGTCCTTGTTTTTTCAACAATGTTGAGAGGTTCGATGATACTTTGATTTTGTTTTTTTTCGAATGAAGTTTTATGGTTTCTATGGAAGAAGAGGAATGAAGAGGTTTTTTAGAGAAAAAGAAGGCATCTTACTAAGTTTAATAGTGAACTCACTTTCTTGAATATTATGTCACATGCATCAATTGCTATGGAGTTCCCCAAAGATCATTTTATGATCCTGCTAAAGGAAGATGTCATGCTAATTTATGAATTTGATATTACATTAGCTCATTTCTTTCATCAAGGGAGGAACAAATTGAACAGGGAGGAGTTGAAATTTCTAACAAATATTTTCAAGGGAGGAATAGTAGATTTGAAAGGAGACAAACCCCAAGAAAAGGATAGTGATCCACCTGCTGTCATGAACATGGATCCTAACTTGATCATGCCCCCTATTGGTGCATATGAGGTTGATAATGGAGATTGAAGTAACAACATAATGGGAGCTTGGGACTAGATATAGTTTGACTATTTCTCCTTTAATATTTTGGATTGTAACTCAATCCTTGCTTTTTTCCTTTGATGCGTTGTAATCCCCTCTAAAACTTTCACGAGTAACAACTCCAAATGATGCAATCTTTTTTTTGTAAACTATTTATAATATAAAAAATAAAGTAAAATAAAAATGTATATATTTCTTTTATATTTATATAATTTATTTCTACATTTAATTCTGTTAGCTATAATTTTAATTTTATAGTTTTTATTTTTGAAATACATGTTTGTTGTGTTTTAGTTTTTATGTACTTAGTTATGACATGAGACTATATAATCTATTACCCTTATAGAATCCCTCTTGGCGTGATGATTGCCTTGGGATCAAGAAATTTACTTTCTAGTAGTTTAGTTCACTTATGTAATTATGGAGTTGTCCTTCACATGTATGCAAATCTAAACCTTATCCATTGATCTTAACTTTATTGATTTTAATATTTAGAATCTATTTGTCTTGATGTTTGCAATACATTTTTTAAAATATTGGTGTTGATAGATATTGTTTAAGAGTTTTGTAGAGTAGGATTACTCTCCTTTGATCAAACACGTATTACCAAGTCAATGATATAATGATTGAAGAGAGTAGACAACCATGAAATACACTTAAATTATTTGTGCAATCTTATGGTTTGGATATACTCTTTATATGAAAACACAATTTAGATAAAAGCTCTTGGATTCTCTGAGGCGTGTCTTAGATGGTCATAATGAATTAAAATTTTCCACTTGAAAAACACCAAGTGTGCAATTTAAAATACTTGAAATATTCTACACATTAATTGGCTCATAATGGTTAGTTGAAAAAGAGGATTATGAAACAATTTTTAAAATATAAATATGAATGTTCAATGGTCAATTCTTTGTAGATAAATCTGATGTGGATCAATTTTACACCTATAACAATTTTATAAAATGATAAATAGATATATAGAAAAATCAAAATCAGTACCCTAGAATATGTAAAATGAAATCAAATTATTTACAAATTTCTACATAACAATACATCTTTTGCACATAATAATTATGCTAAAACAAACATCTTTTACACATAATCATTATGTTAAAACAAACAAACAAAAAAAACTTTAATTTTCAATTAATCAGTAGGCCCTGTAATTTTCACCACTCCAAATGCTACCAACTCACATTTCAAAATATTTAGTTGTTAATGTATTTTTTGCACATTAACATTTGTAATTACTGAACTTTTAAATATTTCTCATCTCTTAGAACTGGACCATATTATATCTTATAAATGTTTATTAATTATTTTATAGGAGGAAATAGAGAAGAACTGCATCTTTAATCCTAATACTATCAACTCACATTCCAAAAAGAAAAGGAAAAATAACAAAACAAAATGTTGGAACAAAAAATTTAACAAGTTTAATTAGCATTTTGTTTGATCTATCCACCCTATATGTAAAAGTCAATTGAGAGTGAAACCAAAATATGTAGAATCCAGCCGATTTCTATATGGCAAATTAGAATTCTGCCTATGATAAAGAAGTGAAAAAATAAAACCAAAAAATATAGGGGCCGGCTGATTTCAATATGCAAAATTAGAATTCCATGTGGAAAGAGAACTAAAATGATAATGCTATTCACTGCTTGCATATGATTCCGTTGGCGTTGGTCCATCAAAATCTCAGAACCTTTTAACTCCAAGATCTGGAGTGGCTGTTGACTGTGGCTGTCCTTCAATGGCTGCCACTAGTTGTGTAGGCCCCCTTAGATAGCCGCTAGCAATGGCACTGAGGTTTTCAATCTACAAAACAAAGCATAATCTTATCATTACCATTTGGGTTTTAAAAGAACATCTGAAAAGCAAAATTTAATTATGATACATAGAGTTATTGAAAAAATTGATGTTTTAGATCATAGTATATGATACATAGATCAAAATCTAATTACAGAATACCTCCTGTCTTAAGCGCTGATTCTCGTCATGATAATGCACTATGTTAGAGACCATCTGCTCCATACGATCAGATCCTCGGCATGCTGGGCAGGTGGCATCGTTAAGTGTTTGTCGAAGTAGTAGATTTTCATCGCGGAGCATTTGTTGCTGCTGGCGAAGAATGCAGTTGTCTGTACGATCCTCCTTAGCCTGCTCCAAACAACAATGATACAGTTTGTCTAAGATCTAACACTGTAGGTTGCAATGATTATCAATTCATAGAATACTAAGAATTAGTGATAACCTTCATCTGAGTTCTCCTGTTCTGGAACCAGTATTTAATTTTCTGTGGGGTGAGGCCTAGTTGATTGCTCAGTTGTGCTCTGTCTTTATCATCAGGATATGGACACGCATTGAAAAATCTGTAAATACACAGAGAGAAAGAACCCACATGTTAATAACTTCAACCATCGGCAATCCACAACATCTTAAAAAAAATAAAAAATGTTTCAAGCTTCAAAAAAATTGGAATTGTAGTGATTCAGTGGTATGAAAATAATCAAACAGGCGGATGTAGTAGAGAACCCTTCCAAATACTGAGTCTGTGGAGTTGTCAAACGTTGCCAGCCCTTTCTTGGGGTTCTGTGTGGATCAAGAGTCTCACCCTCTCTTAATTCCTTTTCCATCTCATGGCTGCCACCCATGATCTCCTTCTCTTTACCCTTGCTCGGCATTTTCTTCTGTTGCTGCATCATGGAAAATGAAGTTACTATACAATATATTTGAATTAAAACCTAATATACACTTACATATATTTGAAAAACTGCAGCCGACATATATTTAAAAAATAAATCACAGCCAAACATATATTTAAAAAATATAATAATAGTCTTTTATGTCAAGACCCATAATTATATGGTGGGTGTTGTCAATAAAATAAAATAATTCTTCAATAAATAAAATAATCGTTTAGTATATAAAATAATTTTAAAATAACTTTTAAGTATATCAAATAAAAAAATATAATTCATGTAAATAAATCAATTTTGAATCATTTTAAAATAAAATAAAATTAGCATATCTCTCTTTCAAAAAATATGGTGTGAAAGAATATCTTATGATAATTTTTTAAAAGATAGATATATTATTAAATAATTTTAGAATAAAATAACTTTTAATCAAATAAAAATTTATAAAATAATTCTCAAATAAATAAAAATAGGGTAGAGGTATAATATGGAAATATATCATGAAATTAAATAATGTAAAGGAAAAATGATCAAAGGTAAAGGATCACTGTGTTGATAAAAGGGATAAAAATAATATAGGAATCATTGATTAATGATGTGAGAGTATCTAGAAAAATAAGGAAAATTGCAATGATTAAGTCCATGAAGGAGGAAAAATGCATAGGTGATGAAACAAAACCTCCATAGCAAATGTTATCCCATCATTATAATAAAATATCACAAGTGAATAAAAGATGAGGGATAATGAGTCACAAAGTGTGTAAACACATCAAAATCTATAAGATAAGCATGATTTATTTAAATGCAACAATTAACCTAGATTAATCAGGGCTAGGAATCAATTCACTAAATAGTTATTTAAAAATAATAATTTTAAATTGATAGCACACTCATAGGAAACAATGATAAAGAAATAAAGTTGATGCCATATAGAATTTGTTCAACATTGATTTAAAAAATAATACCTTCAATATGCTTACTATCTTGAACTCTATGTAGATCCATAATCTTTTCTAGGTCAATCCTAAGTGGTATGAAATTAACTTTTGAGGTGTACATTTGATTTTTCTAAATGTGCGTGCTAATTTATCTTCATCCTTTTATTATGTGTCTAAATTTTGTTGTAAGGATTGTGGTATTTAGAAATACATTAAGGAATAGTCAAATTGCAAGGGTCAAGTTCTCCTCTATCAAACCTCTTGTCAAATTGACTTTATAACATTGCACAAATCATTGTAGGGCAATAGACAAGCATGCAAATGACCTATATGTAGATTTAAATTTTAATGTGGATATGTTTATTTTAAGATTGTAAATAATTTATCCCTAAAATGATCTTTCCTTGTACTTTCCTCCTATGAATTTATTACACAAATGAATATCTTTATCCAGATGTAATAAATAGTTCCACAAATGTATATCAAATTAGCTTCTAATAGCTAGTGGTAAAGGGACAATTAGTACCTTTGAAATTTTGAAATTTAAATATGAAATCAAACCCAAATTGAAATGGATCCTAACTCTCTAAAAATAATCTAGAAAAAAATTTGAAAGCATGAAATTTGAAATATATATATACAAATATAATTAAAAAAAACAAAAAAACAAACTATGTTTTAACCCAAAAATAACCATTTATACTTATAATTGTATTAAGTCGATATGTCCAAACCTAAAATGAAACTTGCATGGACCATTACAAGTCTACACATAAAGAATATGTTTTAGTTGATAAACAATTTTATCGCATTTCATAATAAAAATTAAATAACTAAATATGAAGTTAGATGTGATAATATTCATGGTTTACGGGAGGCATTTACCCTAATCTGCAATGGAGTACACATTGTATCGAATAGGTAAAGATTACCTCCATACAGAGGAAAAAACACCTAAGATATTATCTCATTCTTGTTAATATTGCCTGTCCTCCTCTCGTATATAGTGGGTTTACCTGTTGCGGAGGTGGTTACTTATTCCGGGCCCTGAGCAAACTCTCAACAATTTGAGCCATTGAGAATTTTCTGTTAGAAGTATAATGGCTTGGAGCGCAATCGACAATGAAATTACGCGCGAGTTTTCTTTGTATGAATTTCGAATGTTTTGATTCCGTGTGTTTTGTTCTTTAGCTGATTATTATCCGGCATTATGTATGAATAGAATTGATGTTCTTTGATGGATACTTTGTGATGACGCAGCATACAGGAGATGGTATGGGGAGCGCCATACAGAAATCCATTCCCTTCCTGCACCAACAAGTCAGTTATATCCTGCTTTTAACCGCCTTTGGATTCACTAGTAGGGAAAATGTTTGAGAGATTAAAACAGAGGGAGGAGATTTTCCGTAGTTTGATAATTTTGTTCCGCTTTTGATGCAGGATAATATCAGATCTGAAGGCGCTCAATGTCTGTCTCTTCTCAAATCGATATAAATCTTTTTGCCATGAGAACACCGCCAAAGCCTCAAAATTGGACGCTACTGCAAGAATCCTGGACTGCGATGCACTCAAGCTGATAGAATTTCGAAGACTTTATTGTAATAGATTGCTTAAATTGCAGCGCCTTTTAGGAGGTAAATGCAAGATTTTCTTATCATTTTGTTTTCAAGATTTATATTTGTTCTTGAAAGCCCCGCCTTAACGAAATAAAGATTTTCATTTCTCAGAGGAAAAGCTATTGGACCTCGAAAATAAAGTGGACAGGATCCTCGTTCAGCACATACAAATTGCCTGGTTCTTATCTTTTCCTGTACTCTCAGACTACAAATATTTTGTGTAGAACTTTTTTAATCACCAAAATTAAAGTGCAAATGATTAGTTTTTGGAATCTTGTTTTCTTCATTATTTTCACCAAATTTATATCCCTCAGGCTGCAAATGATTAGTGATCTAAAATCATTCCAAAGAAACGCGTGCTATCCTTTAAAGTGTTGTCTGTGTTGAAATTTGCAGGGAAAATGGTTTGGAAGGCAGTGATTGGGTGGCTGAAGCTACCCAAATCGATTTCACGGTACTCGACAAGTCTGTGTGTCAGATTTTCGACTGCTTTCAGCGGGAAAATAAAGTTAAACCCGAAGATTTGTCACTTTTCAACCGAGATACTCTCAAGGTGATTCTGTTCGCAGCCATTCCATAAATACTGATCAAGTTTGTTAAAAGCTCTAAAGATTATTTAATTAGACGAGTTTCAGTCATTTGACAGATGTTTAAATATAATTTAGGGCTTAACTACTTTAAATCAAGCCGAAATTTCTGCTTGTAGTTACTTTTCCTTGGATTAATTTCTGTGTTAATCTAGGGAATAATAATTTATGCATAACGCAAGTGGAATTTTCACTGCATGCTCTGCAGCATTCTCCTAATTCACAGAATCTTAAGGAGTTTTGCAAAATCAACCGATGCATTTGTAGGGAACTTGTGAGGAAGGTTTAAATTTGGAAATACTTTGAGGCTTTAGGAAATTCTAAAGTAAACAAGGTACAATTTCTGATGAGCTTATGCATAGAGATTAACATTTAATTTTCCAGAA
Organism: Sequoia sempervirens; assembly: GCA_007258455.2. NCBI lineage: Eukaryota > Viridiplantae > Streptophyta > Pinopsida > Cupressales > Cupressaceae > Sequoia > Sequoia sempervirens. The sequence continues at coordinate 33,815 of VDFB02179843.1, forward strand.
TGCGGACAAAGTTTCACGGGTTGAGGAAGCGCGATTGACGGAGCAGAGTTCGTGCTCTCCACAAACATTCTCAGACAACGAGGAAGAAAGTTCTTGCGATTCATACAATGAATCCCCCGCAAAGAGTTCATTAATCCCTTCCGAAAATAATACGGATGAAGAAATCATTGAACTTGAAGACGACAAACCATGCATTCACTCACCAAACGCAAACAAGACTGTTCGCCTGGCCCATCTGCCAAAAGACGGAACAAAAATTGCCTACAGTCCTCTATCTTGGCCCCGATTTCCCCCAAATTCACAGCGGAAGAATCACTCGGCTCCCCATCTAGAGGTGGAAATGGTGATGAAGAGTCGTCTGCGGAGTAATCCAGAGCAGGGAGGAGCATACTTGTGGCACATTATATTCGGGCTAGTAAATCATGGAGCTTGCAAACTTGAGGTTAATTCATTATCTTTCTGGTCCATTGACAGAAGCAGCTGCTCAGATGTTTGCAGCATAAATTGGCCAAAAGGCGATGTGATCCTGTTGGAAGGTCCCTCATTTCTGTGCTACAGCACCAAAATGCCATGCACTCACGCCACTTATGACTCTCCAAGAGTCGCTTACAGCTGGAAGTACAGGTACAAATCTTATTAAACCCTAATTCTACTAGTTAATTCAAGAAGAAAAGAAGAACAAGATTGCATTTAAATTGATTTTCTGAATGAATTTTTCTTTCTAATTTGCAGGAGATTGGAAAAAAATTCCAGCAGCAGTAAACGACAGGAAGGCATGCATGCAAGATCAATGTGCGAATCCCCAATAGAAAAGGTGATTGTTAATATTAGCTTGTGGCTACAGTTCCCATATTTTAAACTTTGTGTGAAATATTGATATGATAGGATAATTTTGTGTTGTCGCAGGAAGCAGAGAAATTTCAAGCTGGAGAAGACAAAAAATATAGTAATCTAAAAACGCCAATTTACAAACGTTTGGGGAGCATGGTGCTGGACTGGAGCGCCAATTCCCTCAAAAGAATGAGGCGATCCTCTACTGATAGTTGAACTTCGAGTATTGTATTTTCACAAATAAGTTGCCAAACAGAAATTTATTGTATTTTTACAAGTCAGTTGTTAAACAGAAATTTACTGTATTTGTTGTTTCCAATCTTTGGTATTCTGTTCTCTCGAAACATTACAAAACTAGTCGGTTCTTGCCATTGGTATAACTGTAAAGCTGTTGAATATTGTGTTTTCCAATTCCCATGCATATCGTTTCATCATCGAAGGAGCTATGTAAACTTTATAATGGGAAATTAAGAATTTGTTTCAAGCGAAGGTTTTATAAGTTACAGTAGGTATTTTTAAATAGAAATATTTTAAAAATTAATGGAAGAAACTTTTGATTTTGTTCTTAATAATTTTTAATTTTTATTAAAACTTTTAAATGAAATAAGTATTTTTAAATAAGATTAATATTTGATAAATATAAAAATCATCAATTAATATTATATCATTAAAGTTCTCTTCAGCATCAACTTAAAGTTTACAAAATCAAAAGTAAAACTTCTATTTATTAAAAAAATATTTTAATCCCATAATTACAGTTTTTAATTTCACTAAACGGTCTTACAAATAAAAATATGAGCCCAAAGCCCTTTCCTTAGAGCATATCCTAAGCATTATTTTTATTAACCTTTTCATTAAAATTCAAAGTTCAAAATGAATTCTAAGATAATATCCTCTAGCGAGGAAAGAGGAAGAACTTTGGGGCCTTTTAAGTTGTGAACCTTTCGATATTCGTTGGACAGTCGACGATTAATTTTAATTTAAGGTTTTCTTATCCCTCTCTTATGTAAAAAAAATAAAAATTCCGCGGGTTTACCTATTTTAAATTCGTGGTCCTATGTAACAAATTATGTAATAATTAACTTACACATGTATTTGTGGGATAAAATATAATTTATATAAATATTTCAATTAATTAAATGATTAGAAGAATTATATAAATAATTAATTTAAATTTAAAAGTTTGAGTATATATATATATAATATTGAAAAATATCAATTTTAAATTAATTTTTATTTGAAAACTTAATTTTATTTATATAAGAGCTAATCTAAATTTTTTTTACCTAAGAATTATTTTATTTTATTTAAATTTTTTAATGAGAGTTATTTTTATTTACATAAAAGTTATTTTATTTAGTGAAGATTTATTTTATTTTAATTTATTTTATTCATTGTGAATTTTGTTTTCTTAAATATAGTCAACTATGTTATGGATTTGGTGTACATAGTATGATCGAGACTCCTTAATGCTACTATAGAATCCCTATAAAATTAATAAATATTAAATTTTATAAATATAAATATAATATTTAGTTTGATTGTGAAGATGGTAAAACAATGTTCAAGATGGTAGGAATCAATTAGTCAAAGCACTAAAACTTTTAGGATTTTATATATAATTGTTTCAAAATTTGCAAATTGACTATGCACTACACAAGTTTAGATAGGTAGTTGTGGATGGAAATGCATACTAAAGTGGAGGAAAATGTGAAAGGAATAAATCATAAAATAGAAGCTAATTAACCAAAAAATACTTCAAAATTAGACCTTTTCTCCCTTCTTGGATTGAGCTAAAGTGATGCACCCATGTCACTTGATTTTCTCTTTGATATGTGGATGTCTCTCCAATACAACATAACCTTGGCAATGTGGAGATTTGGATGATGAAATTACCAACATAAATTTCAGGAATATGAAGTCATGATAATGGAGAATGAAGGCTCCAATTTATAGATTTTGGATGGTGTAATGGAAGGTTGAGATCTTACTATGAGATGGACAGTTGATATTGAAGGAGAATGAGAAGCCTTAGGCTTATATAAAGTGTTAGAAGGTGGAAGTATGTGAAAACGATACTTGATGTGGAGAAGAGAGCAAGGTGTGCTCACACATGTGTGAGAACACATTAGGAAGACCATGGAGATGACAAGTGGAGGCATAAGTGGAAAAACATAAGAAGAGTAGGCTTAAAAATGTTACAAGTGGAGAAAAGAGGAAAGTGTAGGGTGGCTTTATTGAGAAGATGATCTCACACATGTGTGAGCATCTAATAGGAAGCTTGATCAAAGAGTGAGGTGGAAGGGTGATAGTGACATGTGCATGCAAGCATTTAAGAGGAGAAGAAGACACATATCACATGACTACAAGTTTGGGGAGTTGGGAGAATTTTAAATTGAAGAAAATGTTAATGAAGGTTAATGATAGATTAATTAATTAACTAAATATGATTAGAAGAATTAATGGAAGTGGGGGCTAAGGTTGATTTAATTTTATTAATCAACCTTTAGAAGAAGCTGTTGGAATTATGTGCAATTTGTATTGTCATTGATGTCAGCCTTAGAATTGCTTTGATTTGTTGTATTATGTTGTCATTAGTAGTCTCACTAGTGTCAACCTCTAGTGTTGCCTTGATAAGAATGTGTATGGTTGAATTATTGTAGTGAACTTGGTTTGGTGGTGATTAGAAAGTGTTGGAGATGATGAGATGGTGTTTGTGGTGCTTGGTTTACAAGTGCTTTTGAGAAAATTTGAATAAAAGAGGAAATAGTGTGGTAAAGAGTGTTCAGTATAGCAAAGCAGTGTTCTAGTTTTTTCTCCGTATTTCTTCTGTATTAAAGATCCACTTATGTGGTTCATATGTGTTGAAAAGAGGTGTTCATAGGTGTTATATCCAAATTTTCTTTTCATAGATTATTGTGCAAAAAAAAATTGTATTCACCAATGTGTGAACTATGAAAGCAGTGTTGTCTAGAGAAATGGTTTTGCTCCACATTTCTCTAAAATGTGGTTTATGGTCTTGTGGATTTGAGGGTGTGCTTACATTTCTCACATCTATCTCTAGTCTGCATTGTTCAAAGTTTGGTGCTCCACAAGGTTGGATTTTTGAGTTACAGTATGTGTAAGGTTAACTAGGCACACAAGATGAGTATGTTTTTCAGGTGCAAGTTGTTGTGAAGGAATTTGTTGGATTTTAGGGTGTTTTTGGAATATTCTAGATTGTGTTTAAGTGTTGTATGTGGTCTACAAGTCATCTTTATATTTGGAGAAGCATGCACTTAAATGTTTAATGGTGTTAACACAGGTTTAGATGACCTTGGGTGTTTACACTAATTACATATTTTCTTTGATATTTGTGGAAGGTGGCATGGTGTGCATGAATGGATTTAGGTATGATTTAAGGTGTGGTGTTTTCCTCTTTCATTCCTCTCCATTGTGGGAATGCTTAGTGCCAAGCTAATTTGAATTTGTACTGTTGAGGTGCATAGCCAACCCTATAAATTATTTTCAAGGTTGTGATGGGTATATATGTGTGTTGAGTTGATGGAGGATGAAGGTGTGAGGTGTGTGTAATGTGAATTGTGATGTGAAGTGTGAAAGTGTGAAGCAATGAGAAGAGGGTGTCTACATTCTTCAGAGCGAGTATGAAAGTATTAGTGGTATAGCGGTAGAACGTTTTTGTTGCTCTGAGATGGATTTCTCATTGTAACCATATTATTTCTTCTTCTTTTTATTTTGGTAGTGAGCCATTGGTAGTGAGCCCTTCTTTTCTTCTGGGTAGTGAACCCTCTACCAGTGAGCCTATTGTATTTGGTGTCGCAATTACTTTATATTATGAGATAATCCTCATCATGGTTCTTCCCTTCTTGGGTTTTCCACGTAAATCGGGTGCTCTCATGTGTATGGATGTGTTTGCATTATTGTTTTCCATGTTTTTATTCTTCTAATGCATGATAAGGGTTTAATGATTGATAAAGGATTAAGGAATAATTCAAATCTGAATGTTAATGAGGGATTTTATGTTTTAATATACAACCAATTCAATCCCCCCTCTCAGTTGTCTTGTGCATTCAAAAATTGGTATCAGAGCAAGGTTCCTTGGAAGAAAGCTTAATTGCTTGAGTTAGATCTATGGGATGGCACACAAGAAGGAGGCTCCTCTATTTGATGGATCAGATTATGCATTTTAGAAGACCAAGATGGAAGGCTTCCTTGTTTCACTAGGATTTGAAGAATGGAAGTTTGTTGAATCTGGGTATATTGTGCCTACAAATGGTTTGAGCTCTGATGATGAGATCAAGGCCTATGAGAATAATGGAAAAGCAAGGTATGCTCTTTTGAGTGTTCTTTCTAATACTAAACTTATGAAAGTTATGAATCTCAATTTTTCTAGTGAGATTTGAAAGAAGCTAGAAAGTATCTATGAAGGAGAATAAAAAAGTCAAGAAAGCTAAGATGAAAATACCTAAAGATCAAATTTGAAATCCTGTAGATTTTAGAGGATGAAGATATCACAAGCTACATGCATAAAGTGGATGAAGTTTTCAATTCTATCAGAGGCCTTAGTGGGAAACTTGAAGAAAATGAGGTGGTAAAGAAGGTACTAAGAACTCTGCCTAAGTCTTATAGTTGTAAGCGGTAGAATGGGGAAAACAAACTAAACATGCTTCTACACTTCTAAATAGGACATTGCATCTAAGATTTAAGAAATTTAAACTAATTTAAACTAGAAATCTTCAAAAATTTATCCTATTGCTCTCTAACTCTAAAGATCTCTCTAATCTACTTTGCTCTCAGATTCTAGAAGCTAATTAGACTATTGAAATGACACTTAGAGAATGAGAATTAAACTATTCTATTCCTATATGATTAAAATGTGCAACTAAAATGATTCTACAACAAAGCTTCTAAGAAAGAAACTACTGTAAGCTGCCATAATTAAGATGCTGGATGGATGTTGAGTGAATGCTGAATGCTTGAATCTTGCATGAATGCTGGATGCTTGGAAAACCTGCAGAGTAAGATTGCATAAGTTGGGATCCATTTCCTGTAGCCAAAGAGCTGTATTTATAGCTTTCACGGCAACACATTTGCACAGGGATATGGGATAAGAGGTTGGGATTCAATCTGGAGAATTGAATGGCATGGGATGAGAAGATGGAGCTGATCATGGAGGATTGTTTCTCCCCATGAAAACACCAGGTAAGATGTGAGGGAAGATTGGAGGAAGGAGATTGAGAGGACTTCCTGCAGGTTTGTCCCCGAAGCTCTTCCCATGAATGAAAGTTGCATTAATTAGATTTTTAAAAAATCTAATTTTATTGGTGAGTGAATAGTGTAAATGATTTATGCATTAATTTAAATAATTTTAATTTATTTAAATTTAGCAAAAGGGGAATAAATAATTTAATAAATCAAACTATAGAGTTTGTTTATTAAATTAAAACAAAAGGAAAATGATAATTAAATAAAAGATTTTAGATATCTTTATTTAATTAAGAAGAAATGTGATGAGGTAATTAAATAACACAAATTATTTAAGTTGTGTATTTAATTTATGATAGAAATATAAAAGAAGTAATAATGATAATAATTAAATAAAACAAAGTTTTTAATTTCGTTTATTTAATTAAGAGAGAAATAATACAATAGAAATGATAATAATTAAATAAAACAAAGTTTTTAATTTTGTTTATTTAATTAAGAGGAAGTGGAAAATTAATAATGAACTTATAAAATAAATATTTCTATTTATTTATTAAGTAGATGAATTTAAGATTAATTAATCAAATAAGTCGTATTTAATTAATTAGGTTCTCCAGACCATTTTTAGGTGTCTACATTTTGCCCCTCTTTGAAGTGATGTGTTTACGCATTGCTTCAAAGAATGATTTTTCCTCAGCCCAGTATTGATGAGAAGTTTAAAATATGCCTTGATTTTGCCCGGATGTTGAATTTTGAAATGATAGCGATATATGCCCCACGGAGATAATTGATGAATTTGATTTTTTATGATTTTCAATTTTTTGAATTTTTATGATGATTTGATGATGAATTGGTGAATAAACAATTTATCTCCCGACAAAATTGTCCAAAAATGCCCCTGTGATAGATAACAATTAATTCCTTAGAAGGAAAAATAAATAAATCCCATAAAAATCCCCCAAAAATATCCTATAAATGCTCAAAAGGTCATTTTCAAAAGTCATTTGTGCATTTGACTTTGACAATCTTGTGATAGAGACCCTTAGAGTGCTAGAGCTTCAGGATGCCGATCCCTTACCACACCCACTGACTCGAGCGTGTGCGACGTCACCAGCGTCCGACCGATTATGGACCTCCGGTACGTACCTCAAACCTTCCTCGTGATTCGCGCCCGTATTTTTTTCCTTTTTGCACGTGTTTTTCTATTTTAGCGCACGACAAACGCGGTGTAGCACTTCTGTGATCTGTTGTAGCGCGCCCATTGAATTCTGTAGCGCGTCCATAGATTAGTGTAGCGCGTCATAGTTTTAGCGCGCAGGGTTAAATCAGCAGTGCGTTAGTAGGATTTTATAGCGCGCTGGACTTTTTAGTGCGTTAGGTTGATTTTGTAGCGCGTCAATAAGATTTTGTAGCACGCCAGACATTTTAGCGCTTTAGGTTGATTTTGTAGCGCTTCAATAAGATTTTGTAGTGCTTGGAGGTATAGATTGATGAAAAATTATGCACTTTGATTTTTATTTCGTCGATTTGTTGTTGACTCCATTCATTTTAGTTTGATCTAACGAAATAAATGGTAAATGATCTCATGATGAGCGAGATCCATTGATTTGATAATAATTACCCTCATGATAGGCGAGGAATAATTTAGAATGTCTGAAGGAATGAACCTGATTAATAGATGAGGGTTCCTTCTTGATAAATTGATCGTTTGATAGGTAAAGCATAATTTTTAGTAATTGGTGACCCCATGATTTTTGATATTCTGATTGATAATGTATTGATCTATAAAATATTCTTTTTGTATGATAACAGCAGCATTTAGATGTTATCCAGGTACGAGAGCAGTTTCCCTGACCTTTTGATATGATACCATGACTCTCACCAGATGAGAGACAGCATATTACTGATTGCGGTTTAGCGACATTACTGGATATGCCCCACATTAGACTTAATAGGGGTCTGTTGACAGCTTTAGTAGAGCGGTGGCATAGTGACCAGAACACCTTCCACTTACCTACTAGCGAGATGATCGTGACGCCAGAGGATGTATGGCATATTCTTCACATTCCTTTTGTTGGGGAGATTGTCGTGCATGATGCAGAGGAGGTTGGTGGGGTAGAGTCTATGCAGAGAGTTTTTCAGGATCCCCATGTTGCGGGAGAGTGGATTCCATGGGTAGAGATGCATGATTCATATGCTCCACTTCCTTCAGTTTTGGCTGGCTTTATTGGTGGATTCCTTTGTCCTGATAAGAGGTCAAAGGGTCTATCTCTTGGATGGGGTCGGGTATTAGAGGGTATGGTGGCCCATAGGACGAGATATGCTTGGGGCATGTGCATGCTTGCTCAGCTATACCATGATTTACACTGGATCGTGTACCTCGGAGCCAGGAGTTTGTCGGCGGGAGCTACCCTTCTTCAGGTGTGGGCATGGGAGCATATTGATGTCACGCGTCCTGTGCCGGTGTTAGCGAGACTAGCGACGAGACCTTATGTGTTTCGGTACAGAGGCAGGCCTACCCAACATATGATGGGTAAGCTAGATTATTGGAGGCAGATTATTGATGATGTGGAGGCAGTGACCTGGCGTCCTTATTTAGACTGTGATGACTGGGATGATGATGATATTGAGTTGGGGTTCTTGTCTGATTCGATGTATTTGATTGGGAAGAGCCCCAGGATTTTGGAGCGATTCCTGTTTCGTCGTGTCTACAGACAGTATGGGATTGTTCAGTGCATGGCATAGGGAGTAGCACATTATGGACGACGACGGGTGGATGTTAGTGATTGGGGTCCATGCTTGCCTTACGGGGCACTTGTTGAGGGTTACCATGCTTTGCAGCCATCAACATGGGATATGCGGCGGGACATTGTTGAGGCACCTATTACTCCTGAGTACGGACAGTATTTGGCTCTGCACCCTCCTCCTCGTATTACTATTCCAGATGAGCCAGTACCAGCACCAGCACCAGCACCAGCAGCTGCAGGGGGTGTTCAGGTTGGTCAGAGACGGGGGAGAGAGGAGGATGTAGATGTTGATGTGGAGGGCAGTGATGAGAGTGACAGTGATGATAGCAGTGATGGTGACAGTGATGATAGTAGTGATGATGATGGCGGAGATGGGGGGAGACCGAGTGTAGCAGGTACATCAGAGCCATCATCCAGTGTGCCTCGTAAGAGGCAGGCAGTTGCTCCCTCTCTAGCAGAGCGATCAGAGGTTGCTGGTTTGCGTGTTGAGATTTTGGCATTACAGGGACAGCTAACGCAGGCACAGAGATTAGTGGCACAGACTCAGGCCCAGATGCAGGCACAGCTAGCTACTGCACAGACACAGATTACCTCTCTGATTGGTGAGAGAGATGAGGCTAGACAGGTAGCAGTGACGATACAGGCTTAGTTAGCAGGTGCACGGGCACAGTTGACCACTGCTCAGGCACAAATTACAGCCCTGATTGCAGAGCGAGATACTGTCAGGCAAACAACAGAGACAACACAAGCTACTACAGAGAGATTACAGAGAGTGGCAAATGGGACCTCTGTGGCGGATTACATGTGAGAGGCTATGCGGGTAGGTGCTGAGATTGAGTTTTACAGGAGTCGTTATCATGAGCTGTGCCCCCCAGAGCAGAGAGTTAGTTATGCTCAGTCTCGCTCAGAGAGGACTCGTAAAAGGACAGTGAGCAGAGGCATGACACAACCCCTTTCGAGAGATCTGAGAGATCCGAGAGATCCTGGGACATCTGGTGGTGGTCATGATACTGGTGCGAGACCTGCTCCTTCTGGTGGGAGCACCACTTGAGATCATTTGTGTACCCCTTTGAGAGATATATATAGCCTTTTTTGACATGATGTTATTTTCATCCTTTTCAGACTTCATTGTATACTTGACACTTGATGAGATATATATGTGCAGCGGTTCGATTGATTCATGATGTGTTCTACATGATTTATGTGATGGATGCATTGTAATTTTTATGTTTTATGATGATTTATTATACTAGATTGGATAGATGCATTGATGATGATGTGATATGATATTGATGATGTATTTATTTTCTTAATGAAATGCAATGTATGATAGATAAATGAGATGTAAATGAATGAAGTATAGATATTTGATATATGATGTATAAAATGAGATGTAAATGAAATGATGTATGTAATGAATGATTAGATGTGAAAAATATGATAAGATGTGAATAAGATGTAATGAATGATGAATGTAATGAATGATGAATGAATGTAATGTAATGAATGATGAATGTGAATGAATGATATGAATGAATGATAAATGTAATGAATGATGAGATGTGAATGGATGATGAATGTAAATGTGATGTTATGTGATGATAAATGTGATGGATATTGATATGTAAATGATGTAGTATGGATATTTGATATATGATTTATAAAATGAGATGTAAATGAAATGATGTATGTAATGTGATTAGATTTATAAAATGAGATGTGAATAAGATGTGTATGAATGAAATGTAATGAATGATGCGCGGTAAATGTAATGAATGAATGTAAATGTATATGTATGATAAAATGAATAAGATGTAATGAATGATGAGATGTAAATGAATGATAAATGTAATGAATGATATGTGAATGATAAATGTAATGAATGATGAGATTTAAATGAATGATGTATGATAAATGTGTAATGATGAGATGTAAATGAATGATATATGTGATGTCATGTTATGTAATGTTTATTGTAATTTATGATGAGATGTAAATGATGTTATATGCATGCTATATGTAATGAATGTTGAGATGTCAATGAATGAGAAATGTAAATGTTTGCTATTGAATGTAATTGTAATGAATGCTGAGATGTATATTATGATGCAATGTATGTTTAATGATATGTGTTTTATCAATGTAATGCTAAGTGTCATTTAATGATCTTTGATTTTGCTTGTATGATCATGAGCTTTTAAAATGTTGTAAGTGAATGGTAGATGAATGATATGAGATAGATGAATGATGACCTGTATTTTTCATGATATTTGAATGCAAGTGTACTGATGCATGATAAATGTAATGATATGTGAATGATAAATGTAATGAATGATGAGATGTAAATGAATGATAGAACATAACGTGTATATGATATGACGAAATGAGATGTTTATTGTGAAATTTATGATGAGATGAAGAAATGATTATATATCCCTGGCACTATGAAAATTGTATGTGTCAAGTATACTCAATCTTGTAATAAGAAAAGATAACATTCATTGCAAATGAATCTTTGTAACTTGTGCAACCAGTACTCTGCAGATGTATTATTATGAATGCAATCTATGTTTACCATGCAAACCTATTTTATCAATGCAAACCTAAGTGTCATTTCAACAATCTTTTTATTTTGCTTGGTATCATCACTGAGCTTTTAAAATGTTGAAAGTGCATACAAGCATCAATGATGACCTAAGTATTTCTTTCATGATATTTGATATTGCAAGTGAACACAAGCATCAAGGTATAAGATAGACCAATGATGACCTAAGCATTTCTTGTGTAAACAGACAAGAATGAATCATTTTCTTAAGTGAATTGGAATGTCATCCTTGATACTTGGTAGAGCACTTCCCGTGACAATTCATAGAGTAATAATGACTAACTCGAAAACAGCAAACAAAGAAAAGGTATCATTCTCCTTCCTTGCTTCTCTAGTTTAATACATCATCGAGTAGCTCCAAAGAAATGATAAGCAAATGATAAAAATAAAAAGCACAACAATTCAAATTCTACTTAATGTATTTTCAAATCATTATTCAGATTAGATCATCGATGTTGAAGTGTGTGTGCTGATGTTTGCATGATATTCTCAGATGTTCGACCAATGATGTAACCTAAAGACCTATCCTAGGGGTCTCGGGGACTGATCAAAGATTAGTCTTGCCTACGTTATACACGCAGAGACCACGTAGTTTGACTGACACAGACTCCATTTTCTGACTGATGTAGACTCTATTTTTGCGGTTTTGATTTTCTGAATGTTTTTGCGTGAATTTTCTGATTTTCTGATGTTTTTGGATTTTGATGGATTTTCTAATGTTTTTGGATTTTGATGGATTTTCTGATGTTTTTGGATTTTGATGGATTTCTGATGTTTTTGGATTTTGATGGATTTTTTGATGTTTTTGGATTTTGATGGATTTTCTGATGTTTTTTTGGATTACTTTTCAAGTATTGCCACTTGGTGTTGTCATGTTGGATTGCCTTTCTATTTAAGCTGAACGTCCATTGTATGAAATAACACTAGGATGTTGCCCCCAAGCTAGGGTAAAACATGATATCCTTGCTATGATATGGATAGTGATAATGATTATCTCAAATGATGGATGGAAATGATATGAAAGGAAACAATCGTAACAAAACTGTACCTAATAGATAGAAGAGCTGGTAAAAATCACAAGTAGCTCCTGTTTGCCAGGTTTTCGTCACTTGTTTTTATTGTGTCCTTTTTCTTTTTCTTTTTCTTTTGTATATTTTTATTTTTTTATTTTTTATTTTTTTGTTTTTCCGTCATCATGACGCCTGTTTGCTAGGTTTTCATCAAGACAACTTTATTGACCGTACACTAGGTATCCTCAAGTGTAGAATCGCCTGAGATGAATGCTGTTCATGGGTTCCTCCAACATGTCTCTTTCTGGTGTAGACAGCCAGTATGCTCCTGATCCATAGACTGATATGATGAAATAAGGCCCTATCCAGTTAGGTTCAAACTTTCCCTTCTTTTCTCTGTCTGCTTGATTTCTAGGGTTTTCCCGTAGGACCAAGTCTTCGATCTGGAAGACTCTAGGCTTAACCCTCTGATTATAGTTCCTAGACATCCTTTGTTGATAGGCTGTCAAATGATTGACAGCTTGTTGTCGACGTTCATCAAGTAGCTCTAATTCTTGAAGTCTAGAGATCCTATAATCCTCATCTGGAATGAGTCCTTTTAGTGAAACTCGAAGGGATGGAATTTCTACCTCGATAGGTAATATTGCCTCTGTTCCATAAACAAGAGCATATGGCATAGCTCCTGTTGGTGTTCTGATGCTAGTCCTGTAAGCCCAAAGAGCAGGGTTAAGCTGAACGTGCCAATCATGCCCTACCTCATTCACAGTCTTCTTGAGGATCTTTAGGATCATTTTGTTGGAAGCTTTTTCCTGTCCATTACCTTGAGGGTAATAAGGGGTTGAAAAGCGATGTTGGATGTGGAACTTTTCACACAGCTCTTGGACGTCTTGGTTCTTAAAAGGCCTGCCATTATCTATGATGATTGACTGGGGTATCCCATATCTACAAATGAGATAATTAAGTATGAAAGATGATATTTGCTTCCCAGTGATTGTGGTTAAGGGAACCGCCTCCACCCATTTTGTAAAATATTCTGTTGCGGTGATAATGAACTTGTGTCCATTAGATGAAGATGGGTTAATTTTTCCTACCAAGTCCAATCCCCACTGACAGAAAGGCCATGTAGTTGCGAATGGATGAAGCTCCTGTGCTGGTGCATGTATAAGATTGCCATGAATTTGACACTTTTGGCATCTCTTGACAAACTTATAAGATTCTTGCTCCATGTGTGGCTAGTAATACACCAAACGAAGGAGTTTCTTGGCTAAAGATAATCCACTTGAATGTGTACCACAAATTCCTTCATGGACCTCATGTAAAGCAGAAGCAGATTTGTTATGTTCTAAACAACACAAAAGAGTACCATCTAGGCCTCGACGGTAAAGTGTATCAACAATAATGGTATGTTTGGAGGATTGGCGTATGAAGTTGCGCTTTTGGTTGTGAGAAAGATCTGGTGGTAAGATATTATTTGTTAGGTAAGTATAAATGTCTCCATAAATGGAAGATTGGGCACTATCTAAAAGGCTTGCGGTTTGGGATTTGGGATTTGCGTATGCAGGATTTGACACTTGTTCCACAATAAATCGATAACGCTCTTGCATTTTAGGCATTTGTAGAAGAGATGCTATTGTGGCCATGGCATCTGCTACTTTATTCTCTAATCTTGGTATTTGCTCAAATTTGATTTCTATGAAATATTTTCTTAGATCATCTACCAGTCTTTTGTATAAAACAAGTGTGTCATCCTTAGTTTGGTAATCATTGTTGACTTGATAGATGATTAACTGAGAGTCTCCATACACCTGTAGTTCTGTGATTTTCCAGTCAATAGCCACTTTAATTCCAAGGATCAAAGCTTCATATTCTGCCACATTGTTAGTACAACGGAAGGTAAGCCTGTAAGATCATGGAATTATGTGCCCAAGAGGTGTGACAAATAAAATTCCTGCCCCTGATCCATGTTGTGTGTAGGATCCATCAAAGTAGAGTTGCCATGGTTGTGTTGTAAAGTTGAGGATATCCGCATCAGGAAATTCCATGGTCATAGGATGACAGTCTGACAATGGAGCTTCTGCTAATTGGTCAGCGATGACTTGTCCTTTGATAGCTTGCCTTTCAACATACTAGATGTCAAACTCACTGAGGAGCATGACCCACTTTGCCAATCTTCCTGTTAAAGCTGCTTTGCTCAGTAAATACTTGAGGGGATCAATTTTTGCAACGAGCTTGACAGTGTGAGTGAGCATATAGTGTCACAATTTTTGTGTTGCAAATACTACTGCTAAGCATGATTTTTCAATGAAGGTGTAGTTTACTTCATGTCCATTGAGTGTCCTACTGATATAGTATATTGCATGTTCCTTTCCTTCTCTGTCCTCTTGTGCTAGCAAGGCTCCCAAAGAGATATCTGTTGTTGTGATATATAGCAACAATGGCTTGTCTTCACTGGGTGGCACCAAGATTGGTGGTGTCATCAAATAATGCTTGATTTGATTGAAAGTACTCTAACACTGTTCATCCCATTTAAAAGACACATTTTTATGCAAAAGATGGTTGAATGGATGACACCGATCTGCTAGTTGAGAGATGAATCTTCTGATGGACTGTAGTCGGCCTTGTAGAGATCTTAATGTATTGATATTCTTAGGAGGTGGCATTTCCATAATGGCTTTAACTTTTGCTGGATCTACTTCAATTCCTTTTGTAGAAACTATGTATCCAAGGAGTTTTGTTGATGTTACTCCAAAGGCACATTTCTTGGGATTTAATCTGACTTTAAATTTCTCCAACCTGTCAAATATTTTGCCCAGTATCTCAAGATGTCCTTCTCTGGTGTAAGATTTTGCTAAGATTTCGTCCACATAGTCCTCCATGAAGGTGTGCATCATATCATGGAAGATTGTTGTCATAGTCACGGGCATGTAGCTCCCATTCTTTTTAACCTAAAAAGGCATGATCGCCCAAAGAAAGGTTCTATGACATGTAAATGTTGTCTTTACTTGGTCTTTAGGAGCTATTTTGATTTGATTGTATCCTCAAAATCCATCCATGAGTGATAGCATTTGATGGCCGGCTGTTAGATCTACAATCATGTCTATGTTTGGCAAAGGAAAATCATCCTTTGGACATGCTCTATTTAAATCCCAAAAATTAGTACATATTCTGATGGTGTGATCTAGTTTTGAAACAAGTACAATGTTGGATATCCATTCAGCATAATCAATAGATCTCACATAAATTCAAAGCATCTAGTAGTTTCTTCAAATCATTTTTTACCAATAATGCAACATGTGGATGCATTTTTCGTTTTGTTTTACTGGTTTAGTGCCAGTAAGATAAGTGATGCATAATGACTGTCTAAGCCTGGCATGTCAGAGTATGACCAAGCAAAATTGATGCATCGTTCTTCAAAGAATTTGATAAAATATGGCTTTTCTGTATCTGTCATGGATGCTGCCAGGTGTAGTATTCTTGCTTTCTCTGCTGTGCCAATATCAATAGACTGTGTGGGTTCTATTAACACTGATGATCTTTCATGGTAATGTTGTGGGAGGATGTCAAACCTTCCATACTTTGGTGCCTCAATGAGGTTTTCACCATTGGATGCGTTCTTTGTTTTTACTATTTTAGGATCAAATACTGCCATAGAATGGTTTTCACCATTAGATCCATTTTTTATTTCCATATTTTTGCAACTGGAAGGCTTGGCATCCTCCTGCCTGAAAGCATCGTTAAAAGAAGCATTGGTAGAACAAGTATCAGATTCCTCACAGCAAAGGTAGTTAATAATAGCGGAGTCATTGTCAAAAACAGGGAGATTGATAAGGTGTTGGGGTTCCCATTCGATAAGCTCGGGATGTAGTAAAGGCAATGAATCATTAGATGGGTTGAGGTCAGCGATGGTGAAAGCTCAGACGGAAATGTCATCCAGGTTGTTAATGGTTATGTCGAGGCCTACGAAGGTATTTTCTTCCACATCATTTATCTCAATCGACGTCCGTTCATCTTCACTTGAGTCATCAAAGTTTTGTGTTTCAAAGACAATAGGATTAAAACTCAAGCTTTGACCCTCCTCATGTTTGGGGGTATACTTTTTGATGACGTCGATCTGAATATCTTCATAGGAAACATCTGATAAGTTATCCCACTCATATTCATTTGAATCTGTTTCATAGTTATCTCTCATTTGAAGAATACGCTCCATAGTTTTATTGGTAATTTCTGCTCTTGTTTCTTCTGTGTATCCCAGTCCAGTTCTGCCATTTTGCTGAATTGTGAGAACTTGGATCGGTTCCGTTACACTTTGTTTCCCTCGGTCAAGAGATCCTTGTTCTGCTGTATATCCTAGTCCATTTTTATCCTTATGTTAGAGCATGAGTGGCTGGATTGGTTCTGTTATGCCTTGTTTCCTTAACCCAAGAGGTCCCTGTCCTGAATATCCCATCTTCTCCAGAATAGTTTTTCCCTTTCCATATTGATTTGTTTCTATGATATTACTCGTGGAAGTGGAAGCTTCCTCATCCCTATAAAGCCAATTTAGTATGGCCTTATCTTCTGATTCTTCATCTAAGTTCCCAGCTTTTACAAATCTGCCATCTAATGCCGTTGTAGATTGTGCTGATTTTTGGGTGGTGATGGCTGTCCATACATTTGTAAGGAGGGTAACATCTGTGATAGATGGAAAGAGTGTCCAACACCATATTCACTTATTCCTTTGTCACTTATCTGTACTTCGTTGGTGAATTGGTGTGAGAGTGAAGCCAATTGTTCTTCAACATTTGAAGGTTTAGATTGTGCCACCCTGATTTCTTGTGATTTTTGTTGTCTTGGAAGCCACTTTGATATGAAGCTCTGCTGTTTCTCACCATTAGATAAATCTGATGTGCTAACTTCTCTATTGTGAGGTATCAATGTATCCTGAGATGTTTTCAATGTATGACAAGCTTGAGTGTCGTTATAGTCTGCTGTGATTGTTACCTCCTGTCCATTGACGAGAAATTTTAGGCATTGATGATAGGTGGAAGGTACTGCTTGCATATCATGAATCCAAGGACGTCCCAATAGTATGTTGTATGTCAGTTCTCTATCTAAGACTTGACAAACCACATTTTGGACTATAGGTCCCACTTGAATGGGTAATATGATCAACCCTTTAGAGGACCTTTCTTCTTCATCATATGCTTTGATTGTGATTTTTCTTCTTGTATCAATGGCTTCATCTGAGTATCCTAGTGCATGAATCAGCTTTAAGGTACAAATATTTAAACTAGCCCCTCCATCTATTAGGACACGCTTTACACGGTGTTTATGGATGAGGACTTCAATGTGAAGGGCGGAATTATGTGGATGGGTGAGTGATACATCATCATGTTCAGAAAATGAAAGGCAATGAGGTGCAGATAGATGTCCCACCATAGCTTGGAATTGACATACATCCAAATTGTTAGGTACCGTGGTTGATACAAGAGCTTGCTCAAGAACCTCTTTGTGTGATGGGGAGATCTTTAAAAGTTCCAAGATGGATATTTGCGCCGGTATTTTCTGTAATTGATCGATGAGATTATATTGATTAGAGGGAGGATCCATAGATGGGGATGATAATGATGCTCCTTTCAATATAACTTTGGATTGTGCCCTTGTTGTGGCATTAACCGGTTGGTACTCTTGTTTCCCTTTGAGTGTGATTACGTTAATTTGGTTTTCAGATTTGTCCATATGTTGTACCAAATTAGTAGATGTAATGTCATTGTTCTGATTGATTTGATTGCATAACTCCTCATCCTCCTTGGCGGCAGAAAAACAAAGGATTGTTGTGTCATAAACATAACCGACATTCTTACCTTTGGTGTTTGCGGAAGAGGATTCTCCCTTCTGATAATTGGGTAGGGGATTTTTGAATGTTGTATGATCTTTGTTTGTTTGGTGCCCCTCTACAAATACTTTCTTTTGATCTATGAGGTCTTGTACCGCATGTTTTAACTGCCAACAATTTCAGTCATGTGGCCTTTATTCTGATGGTAGTGACAGTAATGCAAGTCATTCCACCATGATGGTTTGACTTGAGGGTCCCAGTTTCTAGCCTCTTTTACTTGAATAAGTTTTTCCTCTAAAAGTTCTTTGAGGACTGGTTCCAATGATTGTCCTAATGGCGTGAATTTTCGTTTATTGGATGGTCATTGGAATGATTGGGTTTTTGTTTCTCCACTATTTTGATTATTTCCTTGATCACTACTTTGTTTGACATTAAGATCATTGTTTTGTTTGTTTGTAGTGGTTGGCGTCAAGGTGAATACTAGTTTAGATGTGTGTGTATCGATCATGGTATCAATATTCTTATTCTTTTTCCAAAATCATGGCTTTTCGTTGTTGTTGTTAGAGGAATTGTTATTGTTTGAACCTTCAATGAAGTGTTTGATTGTTCCTCTTTTGATTAGAGCCTCTTCGATTTTGAGCCCCTTTTCAATAACTTGTTCAAATGTAGATGGACATTGTAAGTCCAATCTGTAATTCATGTCATCCACTAAGTTATCAATGAACATCTCTATCTTCTCCTCTTCAGGAATAGATCTAGGGTATTTAGCAAATAGCCTTCTCCATCGTTGGAGAAAGGAAAGAAACTTTTCACCCTTTGCTTGTTTGGTGTTGTAGAGTTCTTTTAAGGTCACCCCATGTTGGATGTTGAATGAGAAGTGCATTATGAACCTATTGATCAATTCTTCAAAAGATTGGATCCCGGGTTCTAATTTAGAAAACCACTCCATGCAAGTGTTTCCTAAGCTTCTTGGAAATAATCGTAGTAAGTGAGAGTCCTCGTGTGCGAACTCTATGCTCATGGCTCGAAATTCCCGTACGTGATCAAATGGATCGGTTCTTCCATTGTATTTGTTGTACGTCGGGTATTCACAATACCGTGGAAATGGTATCATGTTAATGCTTGAATCGAATGGATAAGGGCAAATTTCCTGTAAGGAATATCTTTTTGTTGGCCCTTGTTGGATATTTTGGAACTGTAATTGTAATTGTTGGATTTGTTTTGTCAAAGCATCTATTTGATTTGGGTTTTCCATAATAGTTGTCTGGGGTGTGGTCATTTCCTTGAGTTGATTGACATCAAAGTATTTAGGAAGCTTAGCACCTTTGTCAGCTAATAATAGAAGATACTTTTCCATATCTTGCTCTAACATCTTTTCCATAAATTTATGGAAATGAGGGTCTTGTTGAACTTTCTCGATTTCCTCTGCAGTTATTTCTTTCTCGTGTGAATTAGTGAGAGGACCAGTGTTGCTATATCGTCCCCAAGGGTTTTCTTTAGCCATGGCTGCTATTCTTTCGTTTTGTTCTTGTTGTTGTCTTTGATATGCTGATCGTGTAAAAATAGGCATACAAACTTTTTACTCTAGACTTTGATCTTGGATTTTTGATTGGATAAGTGTTGAGGTTTTTGATTTAAAATCTGATTTAGTTGTGTCTAGTTTCGTGATGGAAGGATGATAAAAATCCTTGATAGGGAAACTTTGACAGAAAATCTCAGATTTGGTGATAAGGACACTTTGCAAGATGTGTCAAGATCTAGGTGTAATGGTAAAGTTTTCCTTTTGTATGACCCAAGTGTTTTGGACTGTGAAAAAAAAATGTTTTGGACTGATGAAAACCTTGTTATCGATATGGGAAAACTGACCAACTGTCTTACCAACTCTCTATTTTTCTAACTTTCTGGAGCACTAAAACAGAGACATGACGTGTTAAAACAGAGAAGTGACGCGCTGGAACGGAGACCCAAAGCGCTAAAACAGAGAAGTGACGTGCTGGAACAGAGACCCAAAGTGCTAAAACAGAGACCCTACGTGCTAGAACAGAGACCCAAAGCGCTAAAACAAGGAAGGTACGCGCTGGAACAGAGACCCAAAGTGCTAAAACAGAGACTTGAAGCGCTAGAACAGAGACCCAAAGCGCTAAAACAGAGACCCTACGCGCTGGAACAAAGACCCAAAGCGCTAAAATAGAGCCCTGACGTGCTGGAATAGAGACCCAAAGCTTTAAAACAGAACCATGAGGTGGTAAGACAGAACTATCTTATTCTATGAAACTCACTTGGTTTGGTATCGTATTGTATGGCTGGTTGTGGGATGTATTCTGGATGAGTTCTTTGACTGTGATTGTGGTGTTGCCTAAGAGCCCTTCTTTGATAGAATGCTTGTGAATCTAAGGGAGCTACAGTGTAGTCGTCCGTATAACCTCTAGAGAAATCATGATACCTATGAATAAAAGTCCTATGTTGGAGTAGAACTTTCCTGCTTTGATATAGAAATCGTTGCTTTCTCAGAAGTTGTTTGTATGCAAGTGTTTTCTTTGGTTTTCTGATTCGTTTGACAAGAGATTTCTTGACAAACTTGGTGGATACCCAATCTCGAATCATGAGAATTCCACAAGTGTTTTGATTTTGAAGATTTTTGTGATAATCTTATCTGAATTTAATGAGAGAAAACATAGCAAGCAAGAATAGAATGGTTGACTTTAAAAATCCTAGAATCTAAACAGATAGTGTATGTTCTTAAGAATCAAGCATGATTCTTTTTTATTTTCACTGGTTTATAACAGATAAGACACTTCAGATAGACTCACTCCTAGAGACAAAAGGTCATTGTTATATACTCGAACGGCCCACAGCTTGGAATTGCGTCGACTCACACAGCCATGTCACCCCCTAGAGGGCGCCTGCGTTTTTATCTTTTCCAGGTGCATACTCAGAGTGACAGAAGTGGATACCGAATCCCCTGAGCAAACAGTCCTTGGCAATTATATGGTGAGTGCTTGAGGGTAGATTCTTCCCCGCCCCTGCACCGCCGAGTATTACAATGTTTAGAAACTGACAAGCATGCTTCTATTTCTAGGTTCTTAGATAGGGTTTCCGTTCGGAGCGGAAAATGGATAAACTCCCTCGAGAGACCTCCCAATCTTTAGAACAAAGATTTTGGGGATGGTTATCCTGCACACTTCCGTTGAAAGAGGGTTTCCCCAAATTCACATAAATTTTTAAGTGGGTTGGAATACCATGGCTTTTCGTTGTCCCCACTCAGGTCGTTCCCATAGGGTGAGTACTTTTTCCCACTACGGCAGGCCTGTCTAAAGGTTTTAAAAAGCTTTTTAAAAAATGCGTAAAGAAAAGTGAGTCTGGTATTCTGATGCACCCAGTAAAGGGGAGAGCATAAACCTATCACCCAATCACAGCAAAGAAGTTGTTCTTTTTAAAACCCAAAAGACAAATTAGTTAATCTACATGGAGATATTGCTCCATAATAGCATAATGTTCAATTTTAATCCCATAAGAAATGATGAAGTTTCTATCTTAGGATTGATCAATTTTTATCCATTTCTATCCTAGGATTGATAAATTTTATCCATGTCTATCCTAGGATTGATAAATTTTATCCAAAAATTAGACAAAAACAAGATCTGGCCGCGGACGCGTCGGATCCAGATTAAAAAAAATGATTTTAAGGACAGTGACGCGGCGCGCTGAGACAGTGACGCGGCGCGCTACAACAAAAGCCCGACGCGCTGAAACAGTGATGCGGTGCGCTACAACAGAAGCCCGACGCACTGAAACAGACCACCAGCGCGCTATGAAATCCAACTGGCGCGCTGCAAAAAGTCACGGTTTCGTGAAAACTATCACGTTGATACCTGTAGGACACTTTTTTCAAAAATTAAGCAGAATATGGGGTTATGCCCCACGGTGGGCGCTAATTTGTAAGCGATAGAATGGGGAAAAAAAACTAAACATGCTTCTACACTTCTAAATAGGACATTACATCTAAGATTTAAGAAATTTAAACTAATTTAAACTAGAAATCTTCAGAAATTTATCCTATTGCTCTCTAACTCTAAAGATCTCTCTAATCTACTTTTCTCTCAGATTCTAGAAGCTAATTAGACTATTGAAATGACACTTAGAGAATGAGAATTAAACTATTCTATTCCTATATGATTAAAATGTGCAACTAAAATGATTCTACAACAAAGCTTCGAAGAAAAAAACTACTGTAAGCTGCCATAATTAAGATGCTGGATGGATGTTGAGTGAATTCTGAATGCTTGAATCCTGGATGAATGCTGGATGCTTGGAAAACCTGCAGAGTAAGATTGCATAAGTTGGGATCCATTTCCTGTAGCCAAAGAGCTGTATTTATAGCTTTCACGGCAGCACATTTGCACAGGGATACGGGATAAGAGGCTGGGATTCAATCTGGAGAATTGAATGGCATGGGATGAGAAGATGGAGCTGATCATGGAGGATTGTTTCTCCCCATGAAAACACCAGGCAAGATGTGAGGGAAGATTGGAGGAAGGAGATTGAGAGGACTTCCTGTAGGTTTGTCCTCGAAGCTCTTCCCGTGAATGAAAGTTGCATTAATTAGATTTTTAAAAAATCTAATTTTATTGGTGAGTGAATAGCGTAAATGATTTATGCATTAATTTAAATAATTTTAATTTATTTAAATTTAGCAAAAGGGGAATAAATAATTTAATAAATCAAACTATAAAGTTTGTTTATTAAATTAAAACAAAAGGAAAATGATAATTAAATAAAAGATTTTAGATATCTTTATTTAATTAAGAAGAAATGTGATAAGGTAATTAAATAAAACAAATTATTTAAGTTGTGTATTTAATTTATGATAGAAATATAATGATAATAATTAAATAAAACAAAGTTTTTAATTTTGTTTATTTAATTAAGAGCGAAGTAGAAGAATTAATAATGAACTTAATATAAATAAATATTTCTATTTATTTACTAAGTAGATGAATTTAAGATTAATTAATTAGGTTCTCCAGACCATTTTTAGGTGTCTACAATAGTCATAAAGTGTTTTCTATTGAAGAAGTTCAAAATTTAAATATGTATTCTAGAGATCAGTTGTTTGGTGCTTTAACTACTTTTGAATTGAGAGAGTTTGGTCCAAGTGATTCAAAGAGTGAGACTGCTTTTAAAGTTGGAAAAGCTAAAAAGAATGAAGAATTAGATCCAAATGATGTAGAAGCAAACTTTGTGAGGATATTAAAAAAGGGCACTGGAAAATACAAAGGTAAGTTACCTTTCAAATGTTTCAATTGTGGAAATATTGGTCATTATGCTTCAAGATATCCTATCAAAGCTTCAAAAGATAAATATAAGGATAACAAAGGTAAACCAGTTAAGAGAAGTTATGATGCTAAAGAACGTACCCGTATATCTAATGATGAATCTGTTTACCCTAGTGATGAGGATAATTAATGCTTGTTCATGGCTCTAAATGATGGAACTAATTCTGCTAACTCTGAGAGATGTATGAAGGAAAGTGATATGAAAATAGGTCATAATATTGAAGGAGCAATGATGACTTCTTTTCATGCTAGAGAAGAGAAGATTAACTGGATTATTGATAGTGGATACTCAAATCACATGACTGGTGATAAGGGTAAGTTTGTTAAACTTGAGAAATTTGAAGTAGGTCTTGTTAAGTTTGGTGATGACATCTGCTAAGATATGTGGAAAATGTTCAATTAGTTTTGATGGCAAGCATAATACAAATGATGTTCTTTATGTTAAGGGTCTCCAACATAACCTTTTGAGTGTAGGACAGATGTGTAGCAAAGGATATAACCTTATGTATTAGGACGATGGTTGTGAGATCAGAAAAGGTTCTAGAACTCTGGTCGTTGTAGGAAGAATGAAAGATGGAAATGTTTATCAGCTCAAAGGTGCTAATGGTATGTGCTTTATGACTCAAATCAATTAAATTTGACTAATGTCATGCATCAATTTGATAGCCTATCAAGGATCAGTTCAATACAAGTTGTGAGAGATTTTCCAAAGATTACAAAGCCTATTAATGTTGTTTTCAAGGAATGTTAGATTGGGAAGCAAGCTAGAAATAGTTTCAAAGTCAAAAAACAATCTACTACCGTTCCTTCAGAGTTGGTGCATACAGACATTTGTGGACCTACAAGGACAAGAAGTATTCAAGGTGACATGCATTTCATGTTGTTAATTGATGATTACTCTAGAATGACTTGGATTACTTTTTTCAAGGAAAAATTAGAAGCTTTAGATAAGTTTAAGGCATTTAAATATATGGTTGAGAATGAAATGGATATGAAGATCAAATATTTGAGATTTGATAGAGGTGGAGAGTTCACCTCCAATGAATTTAATAGTTTCTATGAAGTTCAAGGAATAAAGAGGCATTTGTCAGCCCCTAAGACTCCTTAATAGAATGGAGTGGTTGAAAGGAAGAATAGGATTGTTCAAGAAGTAGTAAGAACAATCATGAAAGAAGAAGATCTATCATAAGTCTACTAGAGAGAAGAAATTCATACTACAGTCTACATACTTAATAGAGCACAAGCAAGGAAAAATAGTTCAAAGAATTTCTATGAGTTATGGTATGGAAGGAATCCTACTATCAAATATTTTAGAGTGTTTGGAAGCAAATGCTATATCAAAAGAGATGAAGAAAAGTTAGGAAAGTTTGATGCAAGATCTAATGAAGGAATCTTCCTTGGATATTCTACAAAAGAAAAGCTTATCAGTGCTACAACAAGAGGTTGAAAAGGATTGTTGAAAGTGCAAGTGTCCAGGTCGATGAAGATCTACACAAAAGTTTAGTGATGATAGATGGATATGAATTAGATGAGTTCTCTTGCATAGAAGAAGAAAAAGATAAAGGTAATGAAAATGAAGTGCAGGTTGGAGAGGAAGAAGCTCCAAATAGGATCCTTAAAACCCCTAAGCATGTACAAAAGAGTCATTTTGAAGATCAGATCATTGGTGACAAAAGCAAAGGTGTATTAACAAGAAGAAAATGTTGCTATGACAAAAGAACAAGTAAACCTATGTTTACTTTCCAAAGTTGAACCAAAAATAGTGGGTGAAGCATGCAAAGATGAATATTTGATCAAGGCTATGGAAGAAGAACTAATGCAAATTGAGAAGAATCAGACTTGGGAATTTTTCCAAATACTAGCAAAGAAGAATGTGACTGGAATTAAGTGGTTGCTTTGAAATAAGCTGAATGAGAATAGAGAAGTTGTTACCTAGGAATAAGGTGAGGCTTGTGTGTAAATGTTGATCACAAGTGGAATGAATAGATTTTGAGGAGATATTTTATCCAGTGGAAAGAGTGGAAGCTATTAGGATACTTTTGGATTTTGCAGCACACAAGGAATTCAAAGTATGTTAGATGGTTCTGTGAAGTCTACATTTTTGAATGTTGAGTTGGAAGAAGAAGTTTACATTAATGCACAATTGAAATTTTTTCAACTATCAGATAACCCTTATATGGTCTATAGATTATAGAAGGAATTGTATGGAATTAAGCAAGCTCCTAGAGCTTGGTATGTAAGATTAGATAGGTACTTGTTACAACAATGGTTCAATAAAGGTGCCACAGATAGCAATCTTTACTTTAAAGTTGAGAAAGATCAAATCTTAATTGTGGTGGTGTATGTTGATGATATAATTTTTGGAGGAAATGAAGTTATGTTCTAGAGATTTGTAGAACATATGCAGAATGAGTTTGAAATGTCAATATTTGGTGAGATGAATTTCCTCCTTGGACTACAAATCAATTAGATAGAAAAAGGTATATTCATTTCACAATCAAAATATGTCAAGAAAATGTTGAAGAAGTTTGGAATGGAAGACTCTAATCTAGTATGTACTCCTATGGTTATTGGTTGCAAGTTGAGCAAGAATGATGAATCTCTTAAGGCTGATCAGAGAAAGTACATATCAATGATTGGAGGACTATTGTATGTAACTGCTCTAGACCATATATCATGCATGCAGTTTGTCTTGTGGCTAGATTTCAAGAAGATCCCAGAGAGACACATGTAGAAGCAGTTTAAAGAGAATATTTAGATACTTGAAGGGAACTCTAGAACATGTCTTGTGGTATCCAAAGGATACTAATTTCTTTTTGAGCACTTATATAGATGTAGATTGGCTAGGTTATGTGGATGGTAGAATAAGTACAAGTGTTGGTGCATTCTTTCTTGGAAACAAGTTGGTGTCTTGGCTAAGCAAAAAGTAGGATTTAGTGTCATTATCTATTGTAGAAATAGAATACACTGCAATAGCATCTTGTTGTACACATGTGTTGTGGATGAAGAAGACTTTGAAAGATATCAGAGTGATGTATGATGAATCCATTTATATCTTTTGTGATAATACAAGTGCTATTAACATTTCAAAGAATTCGGTAATGAATTCAAGGACAAAGCATATTTCAATTCAGTATCACTTTTTGAGAGAGAAGGTTGCAGAGAATGAGGTAAAGCTAGAGTATGTGCCTACAAAGGCTCTTCCTAAGGATACTTTTGAGTATCTTCAAGAGAAGTTAGGGGTTATTTCCCCTCTTACTTTAAACTAAATGTATAAGGATATGCATTAGTCTAATGGATTTTTAGATTCATTCCTTGTTCTGGATTGATGTTGGTGGCTACCTCTCAGGGGGAGTAGGTAGTAGCATTGTTGGTTAAGTATTATCATTGTGTGGTATAAAAGTATTTTCCTTTGTTAGTTGTGTCAAATGATACATGTGAAGTATGTTGTGTACTCCTAAGGGGGAGTGTGTAGAGAAGGTGTGAAGAAAATAGAGTGCAGTAAAAGAAAAGGAAGTTGTAGAGCAGATACAAGTGTGATTGATGTCAAAGGGGATGTTTCTCTTTTCAATTGATGTCAAAGGGGGGGAGATTTAACTAAAAAACCTTATGAATTAAGGGGAAGAAAAGAGGTGTTGGAAAGAATAGATTCTTGTGTAAGGGGGAGTAGTGTGTACTGTTATATGTGTTGGTGATCAGAGTTGTTGCTTTTGTTGTTGGTGGGTTTTCATATCATGTGTTGTCATCAATGAAAATGGGGGAGATTGTTAGAATTCAATATAGTTTGTATTGTCATTGATGTCAACAGATCTATGTTGTTACAATGATGTCATCCTTAGAGTTTCTTTGATTTTTTGTATTATGTTGTCATTAGTAGTCTCATTGGTGTCAACCTCTAGTGTTTCCTTGATATGCATGTGTATGGTTGAATTGTTGTAGTGTAGTTGGTTTGGTGGTGATGAGAAAGTATTGTAAATGATAAGATGGTGTTTATGGTGCTTAGTTTCCAAGTGCTTTTGAGAAAAAAATGAATAAAAGAGGAAATAGTGTGGTAAAGAGTGTTTAGTATAGAAGAGTAATGTTTTGGTTTTTGCTCCGCATTCCTTCTGTATTGAAGATCTTCTTATGCAGTTCAAATATGGTGATCAAAGGTTTTTAAAGGTGTTATAGCTATATTTTCTTGTCTTGAATCGTTGTGTAGAAAAAGTTGTGTTCACCAGTATGTGAATTGTGAAAGCAATATTGTCTGTGAGAAATGGTTTTGCTCCACATTTTTCCATAGTGTGGTTTCTTGTCTTGTGGATCAAAGGGTGTGATTACATTGCTCATATCTATCTTTGTATAGTATGAGTATTTTGAAGTTTAGTGCTCCACAAGGTTGGATTCTTGAGTAACAATATGTGTAAGGTTAACTAGGTGTACATGATGAGTATGTTCTTTAGATGAAAGTTGTTGCGAAGGAATTTATTGGATTTTAGAGTGTTGTTGGAATATTCCAAATTATGTTTAAGTATTGTATGTGGTCCACGAGTTTTCTTTGGAATTGGAGAAGTGTGTACTTAAATTTTTAATGTTGTTAACACAAGTTCGGTTGACCTTGGGTGTTTACACTAATTACGGATTTTATTCTGTGTTTTTGGAAGCATGGCATGGAATGTATGAATGGATTTAGGTCCGATTTAAGGTGTGGTGTGGTCCACTTTCATTTCTCTCCACCTTAGGAATGCTTAGTGCCAACCTAATTTGAATTTGCATAATTAAGGTGCATAGTTGATACTGTAAATTATTTTCAAGGTTGTGTTGGGTATATATGTGTGTTGAGTTGATGGGTGATGTAGGTGTTAGGTGTGTTTGATGCAAATTATGATGTGAATTGTGAAAGTGTGAAGTGCAATGTGAGCCTTAATGTCTGAGACTATTGGAAGCGATGAGCAGAATGTGTCTACATTCTTCAAGGGAGTGTGAATATATTAGTGGTATAGTGGTGGAAATTTCCTATTGCTCTAAGATGGATTTCTTATTGTAATAATCTTCTTTCTTCTTCTCTCTATTCTGGTAGTGAGACATTGGCAGTGAGCCCTTCTTTTCTTCTAGGTAGTGTGTAAGACCCTATCCCTTGTGGCCTTGTTGATCCTATTATTTTTTGATGGTTTATATACTATATTCTATGTTCTTTTATGTTAGATAGTAAACATGAGTGATGGTTGTTGCTAAACCATGAAGATGTTCATATTCTTGATTAATCCTATCTAACAGTTGTTGTGAATTCTTGTGATAGTCAGATGAGTTCCATTCTTTGTCTACGTAAATATGCAATGATCAAGATGCTCAATTATTGGTAATATTATTATGTATATATTAAGTGGATTACATTATGTTAGGTGATTACATAATATAGATGTGAGTGGGTGTGATTATAAAGATAATTATTGATAAATTCAATATTACTTATAGTGGTATGAATTATAAGTTAAATATTCTAGTGACGTCAATGGTGATATTTTGATAACAAATAGTATTCACTCAATTGTTCCTTGAATCTATAACAAGTAGCATACGAGTAAGGAGTGTTATTGTGTAGATTGGTGGATATAATTATCTAGTTGATTATTATTCTTGGAATTTTTAATTCATAAGTCATTTGTTTTAATTATTATTAAACATGAGTAATACTAACACACTTTTTTTGTTGAGTAAACGGGTAAAAATTGGCCAATGTTGATAAGGGGGCCACATAGCTACTTCCTTTATTATATCCTTGTGAAATATTAGTCCTTTCATGGGAATGTGATTTAACCTTGTTTTATGTGGTATGGGTTGTGTGTATAGAGTCATTTTATTAGTCACGTGAGTTGCTTTATTATTATGGTCACTTATTTTATGTTTTATGAAGTCCTTATGTGGTCTTAATTGTTTAAAAAGTTTCCTAAGTGATAGGTCTATGGGGTAGGGGTATTTTTATTCCATAAAACCCCTTTAATAAATTCTAAAACCCACTCTAATTACTCACTTATGAAAAGTGACGAAAATTGGAGTTGAAAGGGTTGCTGAGAAGTTGAAAAGGATGTTGCATTTTCCCCTTCCATTTATTCTCTCTTTTTTGTGTGGAGGAGGGGGTTTTTCTCTCTTTTACTTTTTGTATTGTTCTTGAGTTAATGTTTGTTTTTTATTCTTCATTTTTGAGTTCTTGCAATGTTTGTGAAGAGGAAGGAGCAATGCAAGAGAGTTCTTGGAGAGAGTTTTCTAAAAGTTGGATAAAAAAATTTCTTGGTGAGGTCTAACCTTTTAGTTATCTATCTTTGTTGATTTGTAATGAGTTTGTTGTCATATTGATCTTTCTTATAAAAGATATATATGAAATTTGATGTTGAATATTTTGTTTGGCTGCAAGTAGTGCGTTGGGGTTTGCATTAGTTGAGTCTTCCACCTTATTTAGTTTAATTTCATTTATACCCTTTTTGTGTGTTAAAATAAAGAAATATGCATGCAAGATGTTGTGATATTCAAAGTATGTAAAGTGTAAACTTGTCTAGGAATCCTTGTGATTAGTGCTTTAATGTGGCAAGTTTAGCAATGTGGATGTTATATGTTACACTTTGGTTGTGGATCCTATGTGGAAAATATTTTGTGGAAGTGCTATGTGACCCTAGCTCAGGGGTGGATTGTGTCTCAATCCTATGGTTGGGTGGAGAGCCCATTGGCCCATATTATTTTTCTTCTTTGTGTATCTTTGTATTTTAGATACATGTGTTGAATAAGAAAGAATATATTGGGACTTTCAAACAATGGATTTCAAGAGAGAAATAGGTTTGTTTTGTTGAGGTAACAATATTGTTGCCCCTATGCCAAACAATAATATGTTTAAAAGTAGTTTCACATATTTGATCATAAAAACTGATAAATATGCTATTGAAGCATATAATTTAATCGCTTTTTCTATTATTGATCTCAGAAAAACATATTAAAAAATTGTATTAATCCAAATCATCAATTATGATTTATTAAGAAAACATTGAAATCCTTATTCACAATAAAATCTATCTAAAGTAACCTACAAATGTGTTTATATATATATCTTTTGTAGGTTACTTTAGATATATATATATATATATATATATATATATATATATATATATATATATATATATATATATATATATATATATATATATATATATATATATATATGTTTATGGTTATTTGGTTGGCATGTCCTAGGTTGTGTGGGACTATGTTTGGTTACTGTGGATTAAAATCCTTAGAGATCCCTTTGGGTTCAAGGTGTTGTTGTTTTTGCATGGTCTCGTCTCGCGCTTTACATATTTGCATATTCCTAGCCCCCTTTTGAAGCGCCTTTGTCCATTGGCTCCACGCATCAGTTGCGTGGGCCTTTGAAGGTCTTCTTCCCTTGCTTCATCCTTCAAGCTCTACCCTTGCACCATGTGTCTGAAGCGTGAGCCTTTGGGAGTCCTCTCTCTTTTGTTTCTCCTCTGAGCTCCACCTGCGTGCCATGCTGCATCATTCCGTGGGCACCTTTTGGTAGACCCCACAGTCAACACTTGAAATGCTGACTACTCCACGTGTCTTCTCCGTGGGGATTTTGATCGAAGGGAGGGATGAATGAGTATGCAGCCTCGCCTCTATGCCATGTGTCATAACCAACTCTATGGGTGGGCAACATGTGTCATCTGGAGAGTTTTGCTACTTTCACCCTGGGACCACATTCATCATTTACAGAGGGGCACATCTTGTTCAAAGGCGACTGCATACCATTTTTTAGAATCTTTCTATTGCAACAACCTTAGAGAATCATTTTGACAGGAATCATAGCTCGTTCCTAGGAATCTTTTCGATTACTGGCTCCCTAGCGGTGGAATGATCTATATATACTACTTTGACTCTCTAAAAAAAGGAACTTCGAAAATCACAGATAAAAGTGAAAATGACTGTAGGCCTTTTGTATTGTTTTTTACTATTGTATTAAGATTCACAGACTGTACCAAATTGTTCGGCCTCTCTATTTCTTAGTTAATTGATAAGACATTATATTGTGCTATTTATTTTACTGAGTAGTTTATCTGCAAGACGTCTATAGTTTCAATATAAATTTGTTGATTCAGACCATGTCTTGAACTCTTCTTTTTTAGTGAATGCATATGGAAGTTATGTTATGTTATTTGATTAACTTCTTTGTTTTTTCATCTATTCTTTATGTTATTTCCAGACATACAGATTGCTGAACAAGCCCTTAAATATCATTTGAAAGGAAGATTTCCCATGCCCATACTTAACTTTTGGTGCATTGCCTTAGATTAGATCTTATTTTAATATATCTACTTCCTTTTCCCTTTTCAATCCCCCAAATATAGGAAGAGTCAGCTTCTTTAAAATTCGGAGGTCACTCAGTTTAGCACAATTGGTCCCCCCATTAACTAAGTTTCCCATAAGTTTGTTTTCCTAGCAATTTTAGGCATCAATAGTTCTTTTTCTGGAACACCTAGTGGGACCGTTTGAATGTATCTAAATTTAAAGTGGGTGTATGATCCATAGACCTGTTACTAGATCCCAGACAACGAACAACCCTGGCCTGCTAGTGCCACCACTGGTAATAATACAAACAAGAACCCATCCAGTAAACGTCCCAACTCCACCAACCATGTTACTGATTGTTAACATAAATTTTGTATCATGGAACACTGAAAGCCCTCTCATAGCACTAGTAGCACCAACCATTTGGGCTCCTATCCCAACCTCTACTTTGAAAGCTTTACCAAAATTTATCGGTGAAGGCTCAAGAACACCATCTGGTCATCTACAAGATGTGGCAGATGTGTGTTTGGTGCATCGTATAACTGATCAAAATGTAACGTTGAGATTGCTTGCAATCTCTTTCAAAGGAAAGGCACTAGATTATTACAGCAGTCTAGGAGCCAATACCATCAGTACCTAGGATTTGCTCGAGGAGCCTTTTACGAGTGATTTTCAAACAATGGAGATCAATCTTCGCTATTTCAATAACTGGCTACGATAAAGCGGGCTCCTCAAGAAGCCATGACTGACTTCAATGCCTAATTTCACACAACTTGGAAAAGGATCTAGCCTACTATCCATCCACCTGCCGATTTGGCATTCATGTTCTATCTAAAATTTCTCAACACCGACATTTCGATGATGATCCAATCCCTTGGTGGGAACACCTTGTTGGATGCCTATAATGTTGTTGTCAAGGCAAAGAATAATCTGATTGATGCCAAAAAATTACCACCTGGGCCCGCTATGCCTATATTTGTAGAGTTGTCAATTCCTACCTAGGAGATAACTTCTACCAGTGCGTTTTCTCCTCCCTAGTCTATGTACGCATATCCGAGCACGCCGTAGAATGTTTCTCCCACATCAAAATCCTCGAAGGAGGAATTGAGTGACATCAAGGAGTTGTTGCAGAACTTCTCAAATGAAATAAATAGTATCAAGCAGAACCAGTCAATGCCTCCAAAGCTAGCTTACCAAAATTATCAAGGCAGAAGATCTTCCTACCAACAAAACTAGTTCCAAGGAGGCTCACACACGAATCCGCAAGATCAAATAAATAATCGAATAGTGTTGGTGTCTACTCCATGTTGCAAAATGTTTAACCAAGTTCGAATAGAGAACTAGTGGCAGGGAAAAACAATATCGTTGATGACATCAATCCTTGGTGCTTCCCCTACAATGAAGCACATATGCCCCAAAATTGCCTGCGCAAAAATCTACAACAAAGAGTGGTGGAACAACTTAGTCAAGGTGTGGCATTAGATTCAAGAGGTTATGTATATGCCTCTCCACAAATGGAAAACATGGTGCTCACAACACAAATGCAAGGAATGTCCCTAGAGCAAGAAATAGATATAGCTCCCGATCATGCGCTCTTCTCATGGATGGAAGAAGAGGTGGTGTTTGCAAATGATGTGTCCACATCAAAGGCCCTGCAAGTGCAATCAGATTATAACACTTGCTCAAAGAAGAGATTCATGGGCGAACCAGTCACTCCACAACCCAAAAGTGTTCCTGACCAAGCTCCTAGTACCTCTGCAATTGCACAACAATCTCAGCCACACAAGGAGATTGTTATAACAAGGTCTAAGGAACATAAGTCTTTGAATCCACCATAATTCAATGTGGTGGAACAATTGAAGAAAGAATATGCTAATGTATCTCTTTGGTATATTTTAGATATTCTGGACGGTGATCCCACAATAGTGGTTTACAATTTTTGGCCAAACTGGACACTGAAATAAAAAATTTTAGCTAAATTTTCACGTTCGGGCACCTATAGCGGCTAAACTATGAGGAATTTGGAGATGATGCAAACTAGAGTTTCGTGGAATTTTTTCTGTAGATTCTAAATATTTTTTTTTCCAATTTTTTGGAATTAGATTGCACTTCTTTTTCCATCTCCCTCAAAAACTAGTTTTTTTTTTAGAAAACAACATTTTTAAAAAGTGATGCTCACTGTATAATGCATAACTTTTTTTCCATGAAGGATTAAATTCTAATTCTTTCAAATTTAGATTTGTGAATCCGATATCTAGTGCTTCCACTTGGTTAGATTTTTTTTTTTGAATTTTTTTCTTCAATCAAGTTTTGAAGTCAAACCAATTACAATTCAGACATAACACAACCATATAACATGCAACTTTTTTTGTATGTATGAAAATTCATTTTTTCTTTTTTGTTGGATCAAGGACTTCAATATCTGATGCACTCATATTTTTAAATTTTATTTTTGATAATTTGCTATTTTTCCACATGTGTAGAACAAAGACCTTGATTTTGAAAAACCTACATTCACAAGAAATAAAAAAATAAATATAATAATCAAATTAAATTTTATTAAAACTATACTTTTTTGGAAGCTTATAATAAGGACTACATACTTGAATTTTTTTTTAAAATGAATTCATTTGATCCCCCAAAAGGTAAAAAAAGTGATTTTTTTCAGCATTTTTGAGGTGTAAAGGAGACGCTGTTATAGGTATGGTTTAAAAAGCGGGGTTCTATCCAAGGGGCTTGGTCTGGTTTGATCAAACCCTCTTTAATTGGAATCCTTTAAAGGCTTAAATCATTATATTTTCTAAAAATATGTGATTTCAGCAAAAATCAAGATCTCTTAGAAAATTGTAAACCACTATTGTGGCAGCACCCTGGAGCAAAAGTCATTGTTGCAGAAGGCCCTAGTGGAAGATGCAAGCACATAGCCAACAGAGCAACCATCCAAAGGAAAGGCCATTGATCCATCACCTCAGGCCAAAGTCCTCACAAACAATGGAGAGGAAGCCTCTGCCGAAAGTAAAGGTAAGCCTAAATCGAAACCCTTCTTCTTGACTCTCATTGTGGGTAAGAAGTTGTTGCACAATTCTATGATTGACTCTGGTGCTAGCACCACAGTCATGCCCAAGCAAACAGTTGAAGCCTTAGGACTTAGCTATGAACCTTTAAATAGAGGGGTTATGTAGCTTGATGGGAATAAGGTTGAAACTGTAGGTGTCATCAAGAACCTCCCCTTGACTCTGTTCTCTTTCCCTAGTATCACTGTTCCACAAGATACCGTGATCATTGACATTCCTCCCATGTTCGGTCTTTGCTTATCCCAGGAGTTCACTTCTAAGATAGGTGGATATATTTCCTTAGATTGGTCACACTTGAATCTTAGGACCAAGCATGGAGCTAAGATGAAGATAGTGTCTAAACCTTTTCATTCAGAACATGTAGTAGATGAAGCCATGATCAAATTTGAGGCTACTCATACCTCTATCACCAAGGATGAAATGTATTGTACTAAGTTACTAGAGGATGAGAAGGTGACTAGAGATCAGATAGACGAAGAAGAGGTCATTTTGAGCGAATTTATAAACAATTATCCTTTCGGCAATTATCATGTCACTAGATTGGGAACTTATGTCATCTATGACGAAGATCAAGTGATTTTGAAGGTCATGAAGGAATCTGAGGGTAGTGAAGCCTCAGAGCTGTGCATGTTGGATTTTGATGGAGCAAGATGTAAATTTGGTGCAAGAGCTAGGATATGTTTGGCATCCCCATCTAATGAAAAGACACTTAGATATTTTCGCTTTCAATTTTCCTATTCAAACAATGAAGCTAAATATGACGGCCTCGTGTAGGGTCGAAGTCTTGCAGAGTGGATGGGTGTTAAGCAAATAATGGTGTTTGGAGATTCTGAGTTAATAGTCAATCAAGTCCAAGGAGTCTTTGCTGCAAAGAATTTCCACATGAGATCTTATAGACAGAGTCTGGGACCTAATTGAAAGCTTTGAAGCCTTCAATATACAAAGGGTCCCCGGAGAAGAAGAATGCAGCTGTGGATCACATGGCTATGATAGGATCTCAATTTGACCCTGTTTTTGACCTAATTGATAATGTACACTTTGTACGAGTGATTTTCTGACCAGAAATCCTAGATAATGACCAGAGCTAGCAAGTGTTCGAAAGTGATTAAAACATCGCTTCACTCATTCAACATTCAGGAGAATTTACTGATCAGCTCCTACCAAAAATTGTAGAACCTTATGAAGGGAAAATTATTTAGTTGAGGTCCAACAAGCTTCCAAAAGGACTGGTCACTCTCAAAAATCTATTCGATTTTGATGATGCAAGGAATGACAAGAGGAAGTTCGTAGCGGACAAAGGCGATTATACAGATCTTCAAGTCATAGATGGAAGGAAGCTCAAGGTCGAAAAAGATGCCATGCAACATGATAAAGAAAGGCTCATCCATTTTTCTGAGAAATACAAAGGAGTAGTGGCCTGGTCATATGATGACCTCAAGGGATATGATCCCGAAGTCATCCAACTTACTATAGAATTGATGGAAGGAGAAAAACTTGTCCACTAGAAGCAGAGGCTAGTGAATCCAAAGATTGAAGCATTAATGGCACAAGAGTTGACAAAGCTAATTCACTCTCAGATCATCTTCTCAATCAAGCACAACACATGGGTGTCCAACTTGGTTCCTGTCTGAAAGAAGAATGGATACATTCACCCATGTGTTGATTTTTGGGATTTGAACAGAGCATCCCTGAAGGACCACTACCCCTTGCCTTCCATGGAGTCTATCTTGCAAATAGTGGCTGACTCAGAAATGTTTTCTCTGCTAGATGGTTTGTCTAGTTACAACCAAATCCAGGTCAAAGAGGAGGACTGAAAAAAAACAACATTCGCTACCAAGTGGGGAATGTTTTCCTATGCAAAAATTCCCTTCGGCCTCTCAAATGCGGGAGCTACCTTCCAGCGAGCAATAGATTTTCCTTTAGATAATTGATTAATAAGATCATTTTGATCTACTTGGATGATCTAATAGTATTCTCTAAGTCAAAAGATGATCATTTTGATCATCTTGAAATGGTTTTGAAAAAATTCTAGGAGTTCAGGATATCCTTGAACCCAAAAAAATGTGTTTTTAGAGTTCCGTAAGGAAAACTATTGAGACATGTAGTGTCTAAAGATGGAATTACAATCAACCCAGAGCGGGTGAAGGAAATCAGGGAGCTTCCCCTACCAGTCAACAAAAAGGGAGTTCAATCCTTCCTGGGAAAGGTGAATTTCGTAAGAAAATTCATTTCTAATTTTGCAGGATTAATTAGACCTATCACCCTGATGCTCAAGAAGGATCAATTGTTCAAATGGACAAAAGAGGCTAGAGAAGCCTTTGAGAAAGTTAAGGAGGCTATTTCTTCAGCCCCTGTGCTGGTAAACCCAGACTTGTCAAAGGACTTCATAATTTATACATTTTTAGTAGCAAATCTATTATCGCTACTATTTTGACTGAAAAGGATGATGAAGGAAAGGGAGAACATTCGATAGCCTTCCACTCTCAGAACTTAAAGAATTA
The DNA here is from genome assembly GCA_007258455.2 of Sequoia sempervirens. NCBI lineage: Eukaryota > Viridiplantae > Streptophyta > Pinopsida > Cupressales > Cupressaceae > Sequoia > Sequoia sempervirens. The sequence goes on from VDFB02179843.1 coordinate 71,249, forward strand.
TGAGACAAATTATAACTTCATCAAAAGGAAAGTGTTCACCATCATTAAGGGGCTCAAGAAGTTCTAAAATCTCATATCTTGCAACAAGGTGGTTGTATATGTCACACATTCCAATGTGTATGAGTACATTATGGAAGGAGAAATCACTGAAAAAAGGGCCAACTGGATAAATAAGATCCTAGAATACGACATTGAGGTTAGGCCCACAAAGACTGTGTGGGGAAGAGGATTATGTGTGTATCTGGCACGTGATGAAGAAGTGGCAGCTGAGGAGGAACAACTCGAGCTTGTTCTAACGAATGAATCTAAGTCTGAAGACTGCTGGTTGGTGGATAAAATGAGATTCATGCAAACTGGAAAATATCCATCGGGCCTCCCTTCTCATGTAAGAAAATATTCTATAGATTGCGTAACAGTGGATATGTGCTCATTGAAGGGGTCCTTTTCAAAAGGAACTTCAATGGTGCTCTTCTACGGTGTGTCACCCAAGAGCAAGCAAAGAAAATTCTAAACATATTTCATAGCAGTCCCACGGGCGGACATTTCTCTGCAATCAAAATTATGTGCGCTAGGTATTTATGTCCTATGCTTTTCATCGAATCACATTCTTTGGTTAGATCCTGCAAAGAATTCCAATTCTTCACAGGAAGGAGGAAGAACTCAACAATGCCTCTGAATCCGATAGTTTTTGAGGAACCCTTTGCACAGTGGGGACTGGATTTCATCAGGATGATTAATCCCACCTCCAACACTGGACATAAGTGGATCCTCACGACCATAGATTATTTTACAAGATGGACCAAGGCCATGCCTCTGAAGAATGTAACTTAGGCGGAGATTGTGAATTTCCTCGAGGAACTGGTAGCAAGGTTTGACTTTCCAAAGACCATCATCTCCGACAATGCAAAGGCCTTCCTAGGTTCAAAGGTATGTCAATTCGCAATTAAGCATGGCATATTCCTAAAAACATCTTCAAACTATTACCTGCAAGGAAATGATTTGGTTGAGTCGACTAATAAAAATTTAGTCAGACTCATCAAAAGAATCAGGTTGGAACACTAGAGAGAGTGGAATAATAACCTCAAAGCAACACTCTAGGCAGACTGGGTAACCACAAAGCAAGTCTTAAAGACTTCTTCGTACGAGTTGTTATACGGGAAGGAAGCGCTATTGCCTATATCTATGGAAATTCCCGCATTGCACTTGCTCAAGTCTCTGGAGGTTGAAAAAAATGAAGCCATGGAGGTCCGGTTGGATGAGTTGTTGGAGGTACAAGAGAAAAGAGAAAAAGCCTTGACAACTATGTGTAACCGCCAACAGGTGGTTAAGAAGTGGTTTTACAAGAAAACCTTTGACCAGGGTCTTAAATGCGGAGACTTAATTCTAAAATTCAATGAAAGAGCCGCAAAGCTTGGCCAACATGACAAATTTGATAGTTTATGGGAAGGCCCTTTTCGAATTATTCAATGCAAGCAACATAATGCATTTGAATTAGAAAACATGGAAAAAGAAGCATTGGGAATTCCTGTCAATGGAATTCACCTAAAATTGTTTAATTAGCTTCATTAATCATTTAACTGATGTAAATATGTAATTATGTAAATATTTTTTGGGTGTTTTGTTTGACCGAGTCTTGATTAAATGAAACCCATGATGCAAGAAGTGGAGAAAGCAAAAGAGATAGAAGTTTGATAAAGATCTATATATTTATTATATGGTAATATATGCTTTGAGATATTACAATTCAAAATGGCTCTCAGGCCATACTTTTCGAGTATATATAGTAAGCAGCTTTTCAAATATATATATTAAAGCTTTTTGAGACATATATACAAAAAGGAGGAGAAAAGAGTTGATTCTTCAATGGGGGCAACATCACCATTAGCAACAACAAGTTCAACGAGAAAAACATTAGGAACAACCACATCAGTAGCAACAGGAGCATCATCAACAACAATAGCAAGTGGAGGAGGAAAGACCAGGTTTCTAAAGTCAGTATACCACTCCATGTTGTAGAAGAGCACTATATTGTAGCATCTCAGTAAGAAATGGCAGGCACATGAAACCCTTTGGCAGTGTTCTCCAATAGTCATAATGCAAAATCCGCTAAGTAATGGTACCCAGGGCACCACTACATCCTCTTCAAAATGTTGAAAAAGATCACTTGTTATTGGAATTCCAAGGCCATATACTGCATTTGTCACAACTTCACCAAGGCCTCCGAGGTAGCACTTTGGAAAAATTTCCATACTGAGCCATAGTATCATTTGTTTGGGTACCCGAATGTCAAGCAAAGAAGCAACATACTTGTCCTCAAACTCTATATAGTCCCTCCCCAGTACCCATTTCATTGCAATTATGTCCAAGGAATGCTTATTCTTGGTCATGCTCTTTAAATGCCTACTTGAAACCTCACCTAGAAAAGCTACTTGTGACTTATAGCTAGTTAGCCTAATGGGAGTATCCATAGCCCTTACCCAAAAAGCCCAATTACCAAGTGTAAATTTTGTTGTCATCCTTAAGTCTATTTATAGAAATGGCCAGAGTACAATGCATGCGATAAGCATGATATTGATTGAAGAGAAAACTCAAAAATCCAGACTATCACTTGCGCTTGCCACCAGTTTTACATAGTCAAGTGCTAGGTGTCACGCTGTGGATGCTTTTTTAGTCTCCAAGGTTGAACTCAAATATTTTTGTGTAACTATTGTGCCCTCTTGCTTAATCATTCTTTTGAAGTTATTAATTGAAAAGCATGCAAATTTTCTCATATGCCTGAACAATTTGCGACTCAATTTCCCAAGGGATGGTACCATAGGAAATTAGGCTAATTGTCATTATGAATTGTTTTCTTTTAAAAAAGAGTGGGAATTCATTTTGCAAGCACAAAAGAGTCGGCGGGACGTGCCAAATTTATTGCTTGAAACAACTATTATCTCCAACTCCAGTTTGAGAAAAGGCTAGTGTTGAATGCGAAAAAACAACATTGTGAAGAGCTTTGAGTGCATAGTTTGCTGTGAAAAAACCCAAGTGATTTGTAGCGAAGTTGAGCGTTCAAAAAAGTCTACAGAATCCTAAAATGGTCCAGAATCCTCAAATGGAAGCACAAGGAGAGGCAGTTCAAAGCTTATATGATGCCATGTTGACGCGCCAATGGCCAATGTTTTTGGTGACATCTCTTATGCTTCACCTGGGATTCCAGGAAAGCCAAGGTGGCCTCACACACAAGCTATGGAGAATACAAATCATAGGAACAAGGTCCTGATAACAAGAGAATGGGATAACATTCATGACCTTGAACTCAAAACCAACCCTAAGAGTCTTAGGGAAGTAGCCTATGAGAGGATGAAAAAGACTAGTAACCAAGAGTCTTTGGTGCATAAGCTGTCATTTTGCGGTCTTCTGTAGTATATGGTCCCCTTTGTACACCACTGCCAAGAATTGGTTCATGAATGTGCCCATAATTTTAATCCGAATATAGGAGCCATTGAAGGCCAGAAGCTAGGGGTGGTAATCAGTGTTGAAGCTATTAGGGATATGCTATGCATCCCCATAGGAAGGGGAACAAAAGCGATGGAGACATTCATTGTAAGTGACTCGGAAGAACTCTGGAGGACTAGAAAATATGCTCTAAGCTTTTATAATCAAGAAACAAAAAGAGCCAATGACAATAATAGCCCACCACAGTTTCTAGTTGGGCATAATGTTTTCAACTCAGACCTGTAGGATGCCTTCTCTATGATCACTTTTGTTTGTAGCATGGACGGTGATAGGGATGTTCACAAGTTTTAAATGGGTTTGGGGTTTTAGTTGAGAAGACAACATTCTTTATTTTGGTACTTCATGGAGATCATTATTTGGGAGATGCTGAACCAATTCAAGGAATACCACACACAGTTTAGGTTCAAGTTTTCTTCTTTCCTTGCTCACATGTTTTTGCACCAAAACCTAGATTTATTTAGAAATTGTATGGGTTTGTCTATTTTTGATGAAAATGGGGTAAGAAAGCCAGTCTCTGCGTGGACTCCCCTCCTTTCCATAACTTATGATTACTATGCATTTTCCCAGTTTTATATGACTCCAATATTGCGAGACTTTAGTAAGGAGGGTGAGGGTGACTGGTATCGGTTCAAGTTGCGGATCAAGTAGGATGGATGTAGGATTTTGTTCCTCCTTGCGAATAGTTCCTTGGGGAGGATTTTTCATTTGTTAGGTTGCATGGTTTTACTGAGGAACCATTCCGACTCCTGGTATGTTTCACAAATCGGGTGTTGGCCCTTGAAGTATTTCAGCAATTGGTGATTATAGACGTCAGGTTTTGTGGGGGAAAGAATAAGAAAGGTTTCTTCAAATTTCCTTTGAGCTTCGGTACGGTAATAATGGAAAAAAAGCAAACGCATGGTCTACTAGCTGCGAAGCCTACTCATTTAGGGCTAGTATTAATTTGTGATAAATGGGAGTATAATCTTGATAATGACTTGGTAGAGATGAACGTTGAGGTAACTCATAGCTACTGGTTGTACTAGGAAACTCAGGGGTGGGTGCATGGAGATGGGTAGCCAATTTGTCGCCACTTTTAAAAAAAAGTTTTGAAAACTCATAATGCGAGCATGTTATATGGCTTGGTGTGTTTAGCCTAAGGATAGACCAAAATGAGCCCATAATGCAAGCGTGTTATAATGTGAGTGTTTTATAATGAGTTCGCGTTATGACATATTAAAACCAAAAAAAATTGAAATGAATTCATTCTTGCATTTCGACTGTGTTGTTTCTTTTGCTCGTGGCAAAAACCCCCATTTTTTGTGCTTGCTTTCTAGGAGGAGGTATTTTGCAAAAATATTCATCAATGGTTGCTATTTCATTGTGAGGATGCCACCACATTGATGAGGAGGTGTGAGAGGTAAGGATTGTTTGCTTTTTGTTTTGAATTTCTTAGTTTTAGGTTGAATTTGTTAGTTTTAGGTTATATTTGATATTTATTTTTTGAATTGTAGGAGATGCAAATGAACCTACAAACCCTTAAAATCCTCAACAAGTAGAGCAAAAAAATACTCAACAACAAAATCAACCACAACAACAACCTCCTCCACCAATCCCTCAACACCCTCCTGGCACTCAACAAAATTTAATGAGTGAAATTGAGAACAATAAACAAATTGAGGATTTAATCAATAGGTTGAGCGATCCAAATGGTTCAATTGCAAAAAAAATGACCTTGGCATCTTCATTGAAAGATACATTTGTTAAAAATTTAGATTTAATTAGCAAACAAATAACTGGATGGCAAGATAGGAGGCAAGCAACTAGGGCTTATTACGCGGATAAATTATCATATAAAGATGTAAAGAATTTAAAAATTACAAAAGGTGATTTGTGCTCATTATTCACTGACCCACGCACAAATGAAAATTTGACCCTCAATGTGAAGAGGTTTCCTATTCATTGGTGCCACCACCAACAGATTAGGAAATTTTTTTATGATAGGTGGTACATGGTTTTTTATTACCCACCGTGCAACAATTGTGAAGACCCGCAATATTTCCTTAGGAAACTATACTATGAGTTCATATTGAACAAAATCCCAAATTATTTTGATATGAGGGACTTCCAGGGAGAGGTGGGGGGTTGGCTCAGGATAGACCTGGTGCACAGCCGGATCTTACGCGGAAAGGGAGACGACCTCTCACTAGGCCACCTCATGAGCACGTCGTTATGCCTTCCATTGCGAAGAAGAGTGCCGACGTAAAGACATTGCAGGTGGTCAACAATTTGACCTAGAGTGTCATCCAACATGCTAGCCCTATTCTACAACACCATCTAGGGGAGTCTTCGAGTGGTGGCCTTTGAACCCATGTGTGTCAATCTTGTGGGGTGACTTGTTCATATGACCCCACCGAAACTCAGGAGGCTGCTATGCAGGATCCGTCTGCAGCTATGGAGATGGAGAGGGAAGCTAAAATTTTGCAGGAGGCATATGGCATTGATACTCAGGTAAAAGTTAGCATGTTCATTGAATTGAATTTATTAAATTTCTATTTTGAAATTCAAGATTAACTAATTTAGTTTTATGATTTTAATAAAATTATAGGGTCACAGTGTTGAGACTAGATACACCGGCCCTACACCTACTTATTTCTATAGTTCACCTATCGGTGGGGTATGTAACTAGTAAACAATTATAAATTTATTACATGTTAATAACATTGTTTTATGAATGGTATTTTACTATGTGATTTTGGATGTTGAATAGGCTAATATTGGAGGTTTCGAGGGAACACCTCCCAGTGCTAGTGGATTTACTCAAACCTACATGCAGGTAATATAATAAAGAGTTTAACTAATGAATTGTACTTAATATATTTGTGTAGTTTATATTCATATAATTGATTACGTTTCATTGCACATCATTCAAACTCAAAGCATTAATTCACATTCCATTACTAATAACTAGATGTTGATAGATGACAAAATTTCAACTACAATATAGTTGTTTAGAAATTCAACATAAGCAGTGATGCAATTACTTCACATAGCATAAGTAATAATTCTAGGAGCAGCTTCCAATTGCATTTTCTTGTCATGGCATTCCATAAGACCACTTTTTACTGCTCGACATCTTTTCAAACAGTTCACTGTCTTGTCTATGCTATGGATGCTTGGAAGGAATATATGAAAGAATAATAGTAAGCAATAGCATAGACAAGGCAATGAGTTTTTTGAAAAAATGCCTCAAAGAAATGTGGTCTCATGGTGATGGACATCACCATGAGACCCAATTTCTTTGAGGCACTTTTTCAAACAGCTCACCGCCTTTTCTATGCTACCACATTTTCCATACATGTCTACCAAAGCATTTTATCAAACAGTTCATTTCCTCACTGTTGTGGCTAAAAGCTTCAAAAAGGTGCTTTCCAACAAACTGATGCAATGCAGGGCAATCAAATAACTTAACTTCATTCAAAAGGATTCAATCCACTTTGCAACTCAAAAACTCAATTCTTCCTTTGTTTTCAAACTTCTACCTAGTCTTCCTACTAGGTCAGCCAACCCACTTTTCCTATCAAAACTTTCAATTTTCTCAAACAACCTTGTCAAAAAATTCCCAAATCAGGCACCCATCATGGCCTACTTTCACATATCAAAAAATCAATACCAACTCCTTTGGATCATTGATTCCAAACTTAGCTTTCAATGTTGAATTAGGCCTCTTTTTCAAAGATACACCTCTCCAAACACACAACCAAACCTTGAACCCACTAAACAGTGAAAAGACAACCAACCAAACCTTAGATTATTCAACTTTCATGTCTCCACTCACTCATTTAGACCCCTTTTCATAAAACCCTCACTTTCTTTGCAATCAACCAGGGCTTATTGAAACTCTTGTGCCCTGACCTCTCAAAAGATTAAAACCACCTCAATCAGGATTTTTTATTTCTACACATGCTCATTTTATCCTTCTCTTATGCTTCCCTCAAGTCTTTATGACACTTCCTTCATGAACCTCTCACTTTTCACTTGTTTTCACCCTTTCTAACTAGGGTTTCATACTCTCTTTCTCACAATTGATGACTCCTGGCCTCTCAAGTTTACAAAAATTGTCTAAACACATATAATTACATAGATCTCATGAGATTACATAAGGTTCTCTATCCCTTTCTTCAACTGACTCACTCTAGCCTTGCTCAAAGGCACTAAAACTAGTTTTTACAATAGGGCATTGTTGAGAAACACACCAAATATCCTTCCCAAACCTAATCTCTATCTTCCACACCTACTCCTACACTATTCAAGTCCATTCCACCAAGAAATAGTGTGTACAAAAAGGTGGAATGACCTGTCAAGTCATTTAAGCAATAAAACCACTAAACCTCTATTTTCTAACTGTCTAGAGTAATCAGGCCACCAAAACCTTGAAACTCAATATCAAATACTCAAATTAGTTTTAAATTGATTCCAACACCTAAATATTTCAATTCACACACATGAAAGATGACCTACCACCTATACAGAACCGTACAATAGTAGATAATGGAGGAAAACACATAAAAATAGAAGTATAACAGTGATACTTTATTAGTTTTCTCCTTCAATCTCTCCAACAACAACTTACATCAATGGATCATATCATTTTTAAACATTTCCCAACCTTTCCAACTTCCTACAATGACTCAATAACCTCTACAACTACTTTGACCCTTGGCATTCCATGTCTTTACACCTTTTTTGCATTTTTACAACATTTGAAATTGACAACTTTGTCAATATTTTGCAATTTTGCACTTTATGCCTAAATTAACTAAGACTATTACAACCTCCAAAATGACTATTTAAGCCTTATTACATCATCAAAACACCTTAACCAATTCAAACTCCTAAATTTTCCTCATGGAGGCATGTGCTTGCAAAGGTGCACCTGCACCACAAACTATGGATGCTTGGAAAAAATCTATCAAATCATGAAGTAAGCAATGAATGGAGCAAGGCA
>VDFB02179844.1:0-11803 GCA_007258455.2 Sequoia sempervirens
TCTATTCTATACACCATACCAAGAAATGATTTTCTATTAATATTAAATAAAAGGGGATAATGTCCAACTTTTTATTTTTTCAATATTTGTCATGTTTGAACATAAGTAAAAAATACCATCTTTAAAAAAATTAGAAAAACAATGAGTTATAAACTGTATGATAACTATTTTTTCTCTAAATTCAATTATGAAATATATTTAACAAGTCAATATTTAAGGGTACCCCAGTGTAATTGATGTTGTATGTTTTTAGAGAAAACAAAAACTTCTTGGAATCTCGCTATTTGAACCTCTTAATCTCCCTCCTTGCTCCAAAATTTGAAACTTTTGGTTGTTCCCTAAGATGATTGACATCAAAATATGTAGGAATTTTAGCACCTTGTGAGTCTTAACATGTATTCATTGGGATCTTGACTTTTCACAACCTCTTTCACTTTAAAAAAAGATTGATCTTGATGTATCTCTAATATTTGATTGGGAGTGAATTCAAAGGTTTTATTAGTGATGTCCTTCGTATAGACCATTTTCACTTGAGATGTTTAAGGTTACATTTTTGTTGGTAAACGAAGCTCATACCAAGGTTTAGAATTAGTTTGAGGCATTCCATAGGGTTGGTCACTAGGAATTGTGATAATAGGAGCTTTTGAACCACTAGAATTTGACTTCATGTTCTTCTTGTATTTAGATTTTGTTGTGGCCATAAAACTTGTAATAACCCTAGGATATGTAGATGATTAAAAGTGTATGCATATGTACTTGTTTGAATTTTTGAGGTGCCTTAAATTGAGCTAGAAAAGACACCTTAAACTTCTTTGGATCATTGATGAATATTTTTTGGATGAATCAATGGGGTGAATCCTTAAAGTTTAGAAAAACATTGTTTTGGATAAATCTCTTGTTTTTGGTGTGTTTTGAGGATGATCTTTCACTTCCACTAAACTGATGAGTCTAATCTAAGGGGATGATAATGAGATTCACAAGATTTGGGATTAGACTAATGACTTAGAAAAAAATTTAACTCTTTATTTTTTATAGTAATTTGACTAACTACTTGAAAGAGGATAGTTCTCTAAGAAAAGAGTTAAGAAAAGAGTTAAACTAGGGGATGATGATGGAGATTTATAACCAAAAGTGAACTATATCAATTTCGCAGTTGTTTTCTTTGGATGGATTTATTTGTAGTTTGTGATAGGGTTGAATTAATTAAATGATGGGAAAATATTTTCAGACTAGTTTAAAGTGAAATAATGATGTGAAATGGAGATATGGAGTTTGTTATTGTTTTGATTGATTAGGATGAACATGCATTTATTCTACATGAACCAAGTTTTCTAATGTTTGCTTGTCACAATTTAGAATTTGGAAATTTTAGAATTAATATAAAATTTATCATTGTTGGCCTGTACAGAGAAAAAAATGAAGCCTCCAAAGAAATTTAATTGCTCTATCTAAACGACTGCGAAGAAAAGAAAGCTACAACTAAGTTTTTCCCAAAGAAAGTTACCTGGCAACAGAATATTTCAGACAACAATGATAAATCCCGGCCGAGAACATCTCATTTCCGCGATGCTGCTTTGTTTTTACAACCCAGCTATATTTGTAACAGAAATGGGGTAGGGCTGGAGATTGCCCCTACAATTTAGGAATTTTATTTGCCATTTGTAAATCATTTCAACTTTTAAACTTCCTTAGATTCCGAAACTTAAATTTTAAGTTGAACTGCACAGTAAATAAGTTGATGAGACCACCAGCTTCTTTAAAATTTGGAACTAAATATTTTAAGCTGAACTGCTTTACTAAGTTCATGGATCACCACCTTTAAAAAATTCCTAAAAATTCTCAGCAGTACCCACTGAAACTTTTCAGGAAACCCCTCCATGAAAAAAAAAATTGTTACAGGATTATTTGGAATCTTTTCCAAGAAAACATGAGCTCCTGCAGTTTAGGCCTGCATAATTGAACAGGTGAAAATGGAGTGGGGCTAGAAATTTCCCCACCAACTTAGAGATATTATTGCCACTTGTAAAATATCTAAAAGCAAGGAAGACATCAACAGATAGAGGTACTGTATACTGCCCACTTTGCTATTTTAAAATTTATTTTATGTGTTTTAAAGTTGTAAAGATTTTCTCTAATTCTGTGTCAAATTTTGAAAGAAAATTTAGTATTAACTGTGCATTCCAAAATCTTTCCTCTGTTTACTTGCTTGCATAAAATATGCATCAATTATTTCTTGTTACATCGATTATTTCTTGTTTTGTATTGAGCATAAGTCTGCAAAGGGTAGTTTTGTCTCTATTTTAGTGTGAAGAATAAATGAATGAGTGTTTGGGTGTGAAAAAATGATGTCGGTCAACAGTTTAGGAAAATGCACATTAAAAAAAAAAAAAAAAAACGAGTATTCTAATTTTGCAAAACGACGAGTAGGAGAATGTTTGATAGTGTTTGAATTGGTGTCTACATTGGCCTATCCACACTGTAGATATATATAGCAAAGTAAAAATCACTAAAAACCTTCTGCATAAAAAGTTTCTCAGTCCAAGTGCATATTTTCTAAACAGTGCTAGACCTATACTAGCTTCCCAAACACTCTCGATTTTCATTTGTTTTCCCATTTTGTGTTTCACAATGGTATACAATAGGAGTCTAAATACCTGATGAGTCTTTTATGGTTGCTATGGTTTTATTGGTTGTATGGTATTGAATTCACTGCTATTATGGTTTTCTCTCAGTAAATTGTATCAATTTTAACGATTTATGGTGGAAAAGATCTTAACGGGTCATATCTCGTTTAATAGTTTTATTTTATTTTTCTTATATCTTTTGTTTCTCATATAACTAGTTGCTTGAATAAATTCAAATAAATGCTATGTTGTGAGAAATCTTAAAATAAAAATATAAAAAATCTATCAGTAATATATATTTTTTTGATTTGTACTTGTACGGAGTACAACACATTCAACTAGCAACAACTTGTAGATATTGGAATGCTATTCTTTATAGATTTTTTGTTTACTTTTTTTCCTTTCTCATTATCCAATTTTATGAATCAAATGTGTTTAATCCAGCTGCTTTACGTGTATTTCTTTCAAAAATCTAAATATTGAAATCTAAATGAATTTTTTTTCATTATTTTAATGCTAAAATGTGTATATATTTTCCCAATTGAGAGGTTTTTTCACCATTGAACTATACATTCAATTAATCATTATCCAAAGATAGAACAAGATTACAAAATGTGGAAATGAAATCAGAATTAGGTTCCAAGATTGTGCCACAAAAATGCTAGCCTCAAACTGAAGTAAGCCAATTGTCAATCCACTACCTTTCAAATTAGTGTCACTTTTCCCTTATTTGGACACCAAATAATGACTCTAAAAAGATATGCCTCTTGGCCACCACTCTAGTGCTTCTAATATTGGGCTTTCTAGGAGAATGTTTCTTTGAACACTTCTATGAAGTTAGACCCTTGGCTCCAAGAATGGGCTCAAATAGGGACATATGGCACATCAAAGATGGGAGGAATAATGAGCATACCTACCCTCAAAGTGTTGTCATGAAAAACCCTTAATGAGACCATATAGGCTACCATAGGGCGATAGCAACACAAGGGTCCTCCTAGATAAGTATTAAGAATTCAAAGTCTTGGTGTCTTTTGCTAGAATGGGGGAAATCCTCGCCTATGATTCATGTCTATGAATGTACAAATCCATGAGCGATCTACCCCAACATTTACTAGACAATCTACTCTTTTGTTAACATTCTTTGAAACAATGCTCAAATAAAATCTATTCTTGTTGCCCACAAGAGAGCTATGTACTTGTATTGCTGATTTTCATATTTTTTATTGGAGAGACAGAGGAAAAGCCATTTATGTGCCATGATTTTCATACAGTAGTTTTATATAGGATTTTTTTGTAGTACCTTCATTTCTTTATGATTTTTTTGCTAATTCATTCTTAATACAATAGTACCCTCAAATTAGCTCTTTGTAGCTACAATAATTTAGCATAACTCCTTGATTACAACTTCAATTCCGATGTTTGATCAGAGGCAAGGTGAAATTTGTATGAGTGAGTGAAATATTTTAATATCAAAGTCAATTACAGATCATGGTGTATGACATTCATCTGGTTTTTGTTTTTTATTTTTTTGAAAAGGTTAAGAATTATTTGTTTTCTCTTCTTCTCAACATCATAAGAAATAGAACTTTGTTGAGTCTTCAACAAATTGCATCTTTGTGGTAAGAAATTTGTCAATGGATTTAAGTCCCCTTCTCATTAATAAGCAATATTTATTCTTTATGATTTATGTGCTCAAAATAATAATAATTATAATAGTACTATGTGATTTATGTGGTTAAATTAGAGAGGATGAGAATAATTTTTTTCTTACATTATGCTGAAATTCTCTTTCTAATTTCACATTAATAAGAAATATTTATTACTCTCTAATTTATGTGCTTAAATTGATAATAGTTATAATATTACTTTGTGATTTATGTACTCAAATCAAAGAAGATGGGAATAATTTTGTGCTTAATGCTGCAATACTCTTGCTTATTAGTATTGTGATTTATGTGCTTGATAAGCTCATTGAGAAGCATATTTAATTTTCTACCCATTTTCTTTTTTCTTTCTTCCATCTCTTTGACAATGGATTATGGAGTTTAATTCAAAATGTAAAAGAAATAATTCACACAGTTAACAAGTTAACAACAATATTATGGACTATAGAAATTATATGTTTGCTAGTGAAATAGAAAGAAAAACAATAAATATTTTGTATTTAAAACCTATTCATTTACTTTTACTTTAGATCAATGAGATAAAAATAATGCATTCCAAACTATTTTTCAAAGTAATAGGTGTTTAATGTGATGATGATTTGGATGTATAATGAATTCATTAAGAATCATACAATTCCATCATTGATCGATTAATTTTTTTCTTTTAGATTTAGTTTCTCAATCAAGTGAGATATGATTGATAGAAATTTACATCACAAAATTCCTACAAAGAGATGTTTTAGGAGGTTTACAACAATGCTTTCACATAATGAAATACAACATGATGAATAATATTCCTTAGATGATGACCTTTGTGATTTTATTCCAAATAATCAAACAACCAATGAAACAATCATCCCTGATTTCCTCCAAATACAAAAAGAGAAAATGGAGAAGTATTCACCTACTCTTCATTTGATAAACAATCAAAGGGTCAAGAAAAACCATCTATGGTTCCTCCTACACAAAATGGAAGAACATATTAGAGCATTTTGGACACAATAATCCTCATTGAAGAAAAATGTAGTGAGAAAGATGTAGTTTCTAATGGTGGGGCAATGAAGAGAACTACAACATCTGTTGAAAAGTGGAAAATTGTGCAAGAGTATTGTTCTCATCATGGTTTCTACCAGACAACAAATCAATGTTGAGACCAATGGGAGCATGTTTTTCCATATTTTAAAAGAACAAGAGATTATGAGACACTTATTCCCTCCAGCCATGATAGCTACTAGAATATAACAAGCAAAGAGAGAGTAGAAAGAAAAATTCCACCAAAATTTCTCGGTGAACTTATGGATGCAATGTAGATTAATTTTGGGAGTAACAGAGCTATTGATCCTAGAAACATAACTATTGATACTTCAAAGAACAATTTTACATTTACTAAAAAAAATATTCTCCAAACAAAAATACTCCAATGGATGAATTTGATACAGTGAATGCAGCATGTCAAGGATCAGTACACATTGACAATGAAATAGAAAAAGGATACACAAGTAAAAAGTGCAAATCAACAACCAAAACAACTAGTATGAAAGACAGTCTTCTTGAAAACAACAAAATGGTTATTTCTAAATTTCAGATTGCTAAAGAGGGTCATATGGCATGCCATGAAGAAGAGTATGCTCTTATGGAAAGGAAATTACATAATGAAGAATTAAATGATGAAAAGATCATTAAATTGGAGGAGCAAAAAGTCAATGTGCAAATGAGATTAGTTGCTATGCTAAATTCCATTGGTCAAGCAATACTTAAGATATTAGAATCATTTTCAAATGAAAAATGATTATGGTCTATGTTTGTATTTAAGTAAAATTTTGTATGACCTTTAAATGAGTATGTGTTCAAAAATAATTTGTATTTCATACTTATTTCAATATAATGAATTTTGAGTGTGAACTTTTGTCTTTTAATTTTTTTAGCACAATATAGTTTTCATGGATATATAATTATGCATTGATATTGTGTTTGCTTCTTCATTCATTTTGGTTTTTACAAAATTCAAACTAAAATTTAACTAAGATGGATTATTAAGTTTCTATTAATGATGACATTTTTTTTCAAAATAGATTGAATATTGAATACACTAACATATTGTTACACACAAGTAGGAGTCATTTTAAAATTCTTTTTTATACATTTAGAAAGTATGCTTTAGAAAAAAAATTGGTTAATTACCATGTACTATATATACAGTGTCCATACTGCATAGAAAAAAAAATTGTTTTTAAAATTTTGAATTTTTATTTTATTTGTTTATGCTATGATTCGTCCTCAACAAATTTGCAAGAACTAGAGCGAACTCATGTTTAATTTGCTGAAAAGAATGTGATTTTTATTTAATTTTTACTAATTATATTTAAGTCGCTACTTGGATACAATACATGGTATTGTGAATGTGAAAGTTTGAAGCATAATTAATTTGATGCACAATCAATATAATACATCTTGTTATTATCATTTTGACTAATGGAGTAAATAGTTCAAGCAGTGAAAAGAAATGTTCTTTTGGTGACAAAATAAGTGTTATTACATCATTTCTTTTTTGTTGAATTGCTTTTCCAATCAAGCTTCTTCTATCATTTCCCTTTAACTAGAGAAAATTTGACAACTGAATGTGTACCTTTCACTTTTATTGTAGTAGCAGTGTCCATTCTAATGGTTATCTAGTTTACTATTACAATTTTCTTTAGACAGTATATGTCAATAATTGGTTAGTAATGTTGGTTGATTACTTGATGTAGACTTGTTGTGGATAATATGGTTTTATTTCCTTGATATTTACCTTTTTTAAAATCTTAAACAAAATTATATAGCAAACTCCATTGGTTCTAAATTCAAGGAATAATAAATTCTTTAATGTGAATTGTTCATTTTTTCATCAAATTTTTCATGTTTTACTGTCATTTCATCAATATAATTAAAATTTAACATTTTGAAACTATTACAATATCTTAAATTTGAGTACCTATATTTAGCTTTATTTAAATTTGCACCCCAACATTTTTTTTCACTAGTTATAGTGAAAGAGAATGGGTTTTAGACACACAAAAATTAAATGGAAATTTCCCACCCAACCCAATGCTATCTCAATTTACTCAAGCACTTCTCACATGGACCTAGAGATATGATAAAATTTGTTTATATATTATGCAAAGTTGATCTAACTTCACATTAATCTAAGATTTCATTTTATATAAGCTAAGGATTCAAAATTGTTCTCCTTAGTGGGAAGGGCAATCATAAGCCATAGAAACTAGTGTCCAAAGGATGCTAAAAGTAGCTGATGATAATTCCATATACACTATTGTAGCTCTAAGAATGCCTCAAAAAGTAAGTTTCGGGATCTTTGAGTTTCCTTCAACTATCATGTTCTTTTAACCTTGGGATCTGGTTATTTGAAATTATATTAATAGTGTCACAATGCACCTTTTGTACAATTAAGTTTAGCCTCTAAGTTTGACTCCATATTTAGAGCATTGATAAGGATCTTTTATTTTCCTTAAACTATCATATTCTTTTAATTTGTAGGCTCAACTATTTATATTCATATTAATGGATTCATATCACCATAAACTTCACTTTTTTATTTGTGTTGATGCCTATGTATAGAATGTAGAGCAATTGGTCTTCTTAGTTGGCAATTGCTTTGCCACATCCTATAGGTCCTGAATGTCATTACGTTCTTTTTGGAATAAATATAATCAAATTCATATTAGGAATTCATTCATAAATATCAAAGTGCTAAAAATCTGGACAGTGATTGTAGTGATGTTGGATCACATAATTATGAATGCACTAACCTTTATTTCCCTTCTCGATCTTGTATTTTTCTTTTCATAACTTTATTAATCAATACAAGTTGCATAATCAAATGTAACATGGAGGAGATCATGCACCATTTTTTTATTTTTTTCTTATTTAGTGCCTATAGACATAACTAGATGCTAGCTTGTGGATGATCTTTTAATGATTTCTTATTTTTTATAAAATTAATTTTCCATAGTATATGTCTCTACCTTTTATTACATATTATTTTATAAGTCTTGCAAACTTAATAATTTGAATTACATTTTATGATTTTGTAGGGAAGAGATCACTATTGCATAATGAATTCTAGTTCAATAGAAATAATAAAATTTCTTATTGCTATCACATCAAATATTATTCAATTGGCACTACAAATTTGGAATGTCATTCAAAATTCAAAAAGGATACAAAAACAATTTAAGAAACATAGAATATATTTATCTAAAGTAAGGAAATTGTCAAACTTGGAATCAGATGAAATGGAAACAATCCTTCATGCTATCACTACTGAGCTAGAAAGTGACATCGTCAAAACTAATTTACCTATTTCTTAGAGGGAAGGAAGGATTTAGGGTGAGTGTTATGTCAAACCATGCTCTTTACATTGGTGGAACCACTACATTTTTCAAGTTAGATGTGATGATGTTCACATTTTCGTAGTATTTTTAGGTTTTTGTACATTCACTATTTAAAAATATTTTTGAAAAATTGCATGATGACCTGAAGTGAGGTGAAATACCATATTCATTTTTTACAACTATTAAAAGTAGGGTCCTTTTAGTTTAAAATAGATTGCCATTGCAATTTTATGATTGTCATATGGAATGACAATGCTTAACATTAGAGAACTATTTGGTTATGGGATGTCAATTTTTGTAAGAGTTGTAAATAGTTTTATTAACGTATTTTGTGTTCGATTTCAAAGTCATATCCAATGACCTAATAACCAGATGGCTCTTAAGCATGTGAAAGAAGCCTTTCGTCAAAAACAAGGATTTCCAAATTGTTGTGGAGCCATAAACCAAGCCTTCTTTCACATGCTCAGAGGTGAAAATAAACCAAGCCTTAAAAATCTATTTTCACATAGAGATTGATCATTTATCTAAAATATTTATCTGAAATATTTATCCTATTGGCTATGTATCTAAGTTAAGCTTGATTCACTTTTCTACATGTGAAGTTTATAAAAAGATATTTAGGAGATTTCTTTCAAAAGAACATCCCCTGTAATAGGTGTACCAAGGAGTTATTCTTCACCATTTTTATAACTGAATCGGCATATTCCTTCTATGAAATTATATTTTATGTGCACTTTATAATGATAAATTTGTGTGTGCAAAGACCCTAATTTTAAATGCTCAAAAGGATGAAAATATTCATATTTTTGGTCCAATTGTGAAATAAAAAAGGCTAAATGTGTAAAGTAGTTGATTGAGAGACTTATTCATAGTAAGAATAATATTAATGAGTGTTTATTTCATAATGTAATGTAGGTGAAAGCAAGATAAAGTATGACTATTCTAAATAAGGTTAAACACTTAAAAACAAATGAAAAACCATAGTTATGTAACTTGAAGGAGAAAAGAACCCCTTTGCTCCTTGGATTTGTTCCTTCTTGCTTGCTTTTGGATGCTCTCCAACCTACACAACAATGGTGATTTGGATAGATATATGGATAGATTAATGGAAGTGATCAAGTGATGGATTTGGAGTGTGGCTTGAGTGAACAATAGGGAATGGTAAGGGTTCTTTTTAATGGATTGGATCTCAAAGAGGCGGCATAAGATTACTTAAGAACTTGATATCAAATGAGAAGGAGGAGACTCCAATTTATAGATTTGAGGAGGTGAGAATGAATGGTTGAGATTAAAAGGGAATAGACGGTTGAGATTGAGGATTGGTGAGGTGACACAAGGATGTGACAAGTTTAGTGTCCAAGAGATTTTCCATAAAGGCACTTCTTGTCTCACACTCCTCAAGACAACATGGGGAAGAGGGGAGACATGAAGAAAATCCCAAGATGTGCTCACACATGTGTGAGAACATATTGGGAAGAGTGAAAAGAATATAAAATTCCTTGGGGAGAGGATGTGAGAAGAATAAAAGAACAAAGTATGATTTTGAAGGGAACAAGTTTGGAAGAGAATTAAGGTTGAGTGGTTGGAGAAAAATTGTCATTTATGGAAAGAGTTGACTTTCTCTTAATTCCATAGGATTAAGTTGTGCAAATGATCAAAAGGATTAGGATTAATGATCAAGGATTAGAGTGCAAGTGGGAAAGTTAGGAGGATGTGACATGAGGAGAGAGAATGAGTGGAGGAATTAAAAATTGAGGAATAATGATAATGAAGATTAGGCTTAGATTAATTAGCTTGATTATTGGTTTAGAAGAATGGATTAGGTGAGGGAGGATATTAAATTAATTAATTAAATAAGTCTTAGAAGAATAATGGGCTAAAGTGGGGACAAATAATTTGTTTGTAAAGTGCAAGATTAATATAATTAATTGATAAATTAATTATATAGTTGGGGAGGGATAATTAATTAAATAAGATTTAATTAATTTACGAAGAATGAAGCCTAACACAATTAATGTTGATTAATTATGTGATAAAGGAATAATTAATTAAATAATTATTTAAATAAAAAAAATTGGCTGTCTACATTTTTCCCCTCTTTTATGGAGTGGCAGAATGGTAGCGGGTGAAAGAAGAAGATTCCCCAAGCTAGGGATAGTCAGAGATGGGCCCTGGTTTTCCCCCTCAAGAGATTGGATGGGAAATTTTGATTTTTTATGAAATTTCTTGAAAAAGAAGAAAAAGTGGAAGAAAATAGAAGGAAAGGGCTAAGAAGGTTGGAAGAAAGAGACAAGGTGGAAGATTTGGAAGAAATGGAGAGAACAGCATGGCTTGGCAGGGTAGCAGAAGGGCTTAAATAGGGCCCAAGAGGCCACCGAAGGGTCATGTTGATGGTCCAAGTGGCACAACAACATGCAAATAGAATATTGATATTATGTTTCTCCTGAAAGATAAAGATAACACATGGATATCTTAACTCCCAAGGTCTTTGTAATCAGTTCTCGATTGTGTTGATTTCACTCAGTGGTTGATGTGAACTATAATGTTCAAGGGGCTTACTGGTGTTGAGCTTCGATTGTTCTAAGATCAAGCATAAATTCAAACCTACTTTAACTGGGGTTTTTTAAAGAAATAGAAAAAAGATAGATCAAAGCTTGGAATTGAAGAGAATAATAATTCATCCAAGTTAACCAGACTTGTTACCTTTCAAGGAATTGCTAACTAAAACTAGAGATAAAAATCAACTTGTGATTAACACACAGCTTCATTCATTCATAGTGCTAACTTCAACAATAGATTGTAACTTACCATTTAAACAAAACATAAAATAAGATTTTGTTCCTTGAAAGCTTTGCAAATCAAATGATTAACCTAAGATAAATACCATTCTGAAATGCAATATGAAGTAGATTTGAATCTAGTTGCTTCTACTATTGGTGAAATAGATAAGCAACATTTACAACTCTAGCACAATCACTAGTGTACATAAAACCTATGTCTTCAGATTGTTTCCATCTATTCTAAGAGAACCAAAAGGATACATTACTATCTTCTATCGAATCTAACTCCTACTCTATTGCTACTCTTAAGTTTCTCTTAGTTCTTAGAAAATTACTACTATTCA
>VDFB02179846.1:0-23469 GCA_007258455.2 Sequoia sempervirens
AGGGAGGGAGAGAGAGAGAGGGAGAGGGAGTGAGAGGGACCTAAGAGAGAGAGGTAGAGAGAGAGAGAGAGAGGATAGAGATAGAGGTAGAAAGATAGGCCTAGATCTCAAGGGGAGAGAGAGAAAGATAGGTATAAAGAGGGACAAAGAGAGAAGAAAGGAGGGAGGGATATGTTTAGAGCTTAAGGGGAGACATAGTGATTTTTAGAGAGGTAGAGAAAGGGATAGAGAGATATAATGATTTATGAATATTTGTTCATATCTTTGCTGAAAAAAATATAAATATTTCATTATTCATTACTATTTCTAATGCTTCAAGTATTTTCAAATGAGTGTTAGAAAAAAATTATGAAAAAAGACTTTACATGTGAAAGTAGTGAGCATTTGATATTTCAAAAATGAAATATGAAGTTCAAATGATTATAATTATTCCATTGTGTACAATATATAAATACCACCTATTCCATTGTGTAGAGCTCTCAATCACATTTACAACACCTATAAAAAGTCAAAATTTTGATAAGAAATGTAAAAGTTATGCCCATTTTACTAAAGAGGGATTTTTAGGTCTTCAAAACGGATATCCATTTTGTTTTTCAAAAAAATGGGTTCCCGCTTTCCAAAATGGATATCCAGTTTGATAATACCAATCCAAAATGGATATCCATTCGGGATTTGGTTTGGGATTTCCTAACTTGGAAAGTCAAACCAAAAAACGTGTTTTTAAAAATTTGTTTAGTTTTCCGAAGTTCGCCCTTGTGGCTGACAACTTTTTTTTACCCAAATTTTATCAAACGAAAAGGATTTATAGAAAAAATTGTCAGTTTTCCACCAATATAACTTTTGTCTTATTTTGAATTAAATAAATAATTATTATTGATTTTTTTCCTACATTATGTCTAAAGTCCCTATTGAAAAACTTCTATAACTTTCAAACTACTTAACATTTTTCAAATCTACAAGATACACCACATTCTATGCTTCGCATAATATAGGATAAAAAAAATAAAATTGAATTTCATAATTTTTTGACTAAGTTATGGTGGTCAGACATAGACGTTTTAATAATTCTGAAAAGTTCTAGTAAAAAAATCATAACTAATTATTTACGTGGAAAAAAATTACAAATTTTTTTTGGCACATTCGGACATGTGTCCTCTACTTATATTTAAAAATTTAGAAAAAAATATTGTCTTTTTTTTACTTAAGGTGGTTAGACACACACCTACTTCTTATCTTTTTCCTGAAAAATTTAGTACCATCGCATTGAAATTTCATTTTTTTTCAAAACAAATTTACTTTAAAAAAAAAGACTAGTAGTCTAAAAACTACATTCAATTTTCTACAAATTTTGTTCTTTACATATTTTTCAAATTATGTTAATAACCTATTCAAATTTTTATATCAAGTTGTCTAACTCTGATTTTCTGAATTTTCATCGCCACTTAAAGGCCTAGTTTGGACCCCCATGATCCTGCACATACCCTATCTTCTTTACAAGGTTTATAACAACAAAATGGCATATGTAGGATATGATTTCCTATCCTTGCTTGACAACTTCAAAGTTTGAAACCAAAGTTAATAAATCATTTAAAGAAAAATGAAATCAATAAATATTTAATGGCTTGAATCATGGTTAAAAAGTTATAAATGACAATGGAAGTGACCTAGGTAACCACCATAAATACGATGAGAGTGGAACATTTATTTGGTGGCATCATTCCACCAAACAATTTAGAATGCTTGATGCATGAGTTGCCCTATATTCTGAATGCATTGAATATGTCCTAATATTACTTGATGAGACAATAATGACATGTTTAGAACAAAGTGAGTTTTTTTTTTTTTGATGAATAGGCAGCTATCTATATTAAATCAAATATAAAGATACATATTCACAAAAAAAGGGTAGGTGGTAGAGAGGCACACCCCAAGAGTCACATGGGCCACGCCTAGAAAATTAACAGAGTACGTGGGCTAAGCCCAGAAGTCCAAAAAATAACAAAGATAAAAGGCCATTAAGCAGCCAGAGTAGTGCTAGCAGAGCCAGGAGGGTCTATGTGATCCAAATTTTTCCCCCACACATCAGCGGGGTCTGGAGTGATGTCAGGAGGAGGACCCCAACCATCATCAACATCTTTTTTTTCTTTATCTTCTTCCTCGCGTGGGGGAAAGATTGCAAGCACCATACGTGGGAAAGCTTTACCAGTAACTAGCCACCCAGAGCCAGAAGCAGGAGGATCATTAGAGGGCCACCCACCATAGCCGCCGCTCCCCAAAACACCGCCAGAAGGCCACCCTTGAGTAGCCCGCGACGGAGGAGAGCGGTTTTGCCAAGGAGTGCAAGAATCTCGCCGAGGCAGGGGTTGTGAATGGGGATGTGTAGAGCCACTCTGCTGCCAGCCCCTAGAGGGCGACCGGCTGCAAGAAGAGGTGGACGAAGCAAGGACCTGAGCAACAGTACAAGGGGCATTGCCCCAATGGTCCAAGAGAATCTGGAGGTGAGCAACCTCAAGTGCAACTTTATTTGCTTGCACTTGAACCTGTAAAAGCACATTAGAGCAAATCATAGCTTTAGCATATAAAGATACATGAATATCCATTTGAGAATGTGAAAAAATGCAAGCATTTTTGTCCTTCCAAATATTGAAAACAATTTCCACCCTGAAAGTGTGCCAAAGTTGGGTGAATTTTTTGTAGGAATTCTGGGAGAATCTCCATGCAACACCATATGCCAGGAGAAAGGATCTGGCCAAAAGGGCCAAAAAAAGTCATGAATCCAAGTCCAAAGCTACTGAGCTCTAGGACAAAACCAGAAAAGATGCTTAAAATTCTTAGCTTGCCCACAAAAGGGCAACGAGGGTCCCAGACCCCTAGGTGGACCAGCCGAGAGCCCACAGGCAAGCCCTAGAAAAGAGTACACTAGGAAAAATGGGCAAGCTTCGGCTCAACACTTGCAAACCAAGTGGCAGCAAATCTTTTACACTAGACATGAGTGGGAGATTGAAGAAGCCACCTCTGGTTCAAACTCTCAATGAACCAAAAATGACGTGTACAGAATGAACACCAGCCTCTCTGAGGACAAACATGCATCGGTTATTATCACACCACATATTCCCCTTTTTATCCATGGATACATGCAGATCGCCACACACAGTAGGATCCAACTCTCCCCTTTGTATTAAAGATACCCATTCTCTAAGAGAGGGGTATGTTGGATCACTGAAAGTGTACTTGATATCAAGCTGGGTGAACCTAAAATTCTTCGGACTCACTATTACGCACTTTTTCAGTGGTGTACCTGGTGTTGAAGGCCATCTTCTCATCTATGTTTGACACCAGCAGTTTCATGATTTAAATAGGCAGCCCAGGGAGCACTTTCCCCGAAAATTAATTCATTAGGGTTTAAAGAATCTTCTTGAGGCTTAAATCTTATATTTATATTATTATATTAAATTAAATTTTATTATTTATTATATTATATTTAGATTAAAATTATATTAAATTAAATCTAACTGAACTCTAAATCTAATTGAACAATAAACCTAATCTTAATTGAAACTTAAGTAAATGGTAACTTATCCAAAGTTAATCATAATCTTATATTATATTATACCATCTTATATTATATCATATTTTATGTTAAATTATATTATGATAATATATTATAATTTATATTAGTATTATATTGTAATATATTATATTTGTATTATTTATTATATTTATTAATATTATATTATATCATATTATATTTATATTAAAATTTTAAATTATATTATATTAATATTAATATATTATATTAAACCAATATTATTGTATTGTATTTATGTTATTATATTACATTTAATTTTATTATATTAATATTATTTATTATATTATATTGTATTATGTTAAATTAAATTATAGTATATTGTATGAATCCTAACTATAATCTAATTGAACTCTACACTTGATTGAAACCTAAATAAATTGTAACCAAGTGTCTAACCTTAATCATAATCTTATATCATATTATACTTATATTATATTTTTATTAATATATAATTTATTATACTAATATTTATTATATTATGCTGTATTATTTTATTAAAAATTCAATATTATTATATTATATTGTAATAAGTTACATAACTTAATTTCATTAAAAAAACTTGCTCATATTGTGGTGTTTATATTTGAATCACCTTTCACGTTCCATTGTTTTTGGCTTACAAAAAGCTCAAAAATGAACAAAAGAGGCTCTTGATTAGTAGTACTGTAAACAATTAGACACTAATAATTATGCCGAAGGCATGTCTTTATTTGAGCTTCTCAAGCTCTTTTTGTCTGTCAATGACTAAAAAACACAAAGGCACCTTGCAAGCTGGTTCAATTATCGCCAACCGTTGATCCTTTAAAGGGAGGCAGGTAGGTCAGCGTAGTAAAAATATGTCAGTCAATCAATTCTAGTCGCTTGAAACATTCTTCACGTCACACCTACAAATGATGTATCACATTTAATTCATCCTCGTATTTGGTGATGTAAATATCAATCTGCAAGCCAATCAATTTTAGTCACTTGAAACATTCTTCACATCACGCCGACAAATGATGTACTTATCACATTTAATTTTTCCTCGCATTTGGCGATGTAAATTTATCTAAAATTGCAGTGATGCATTTACTATCACCACCCTTAACTGATAGTCACCATATGTTGACGATAGCTACACCTTTCATGATTAAATATCTACTCCATTAGGGCTTTGTACTAGTCTTCCTTTAAGCTCTCCACATTTTCCTCCTCGCCGTCGTTGACACCATTTCTATAGAATCTTGAGGTAAGTCACTTCTCCTCATTTCATTACGGGTTTTTGACAACCTATACATGCCCACCTTAGTTTTCATTACACTTTACCTAGTTCTCAAACTAGTGTTTTGTTATCTACATGTAGGTGGGCGTCGTAATATTGTTCTTGCAAACTTTGCACATTTTTTACCTTGGCATCATTGACATAAAGACACAATTAGTGTAGAACCTTGAGGTAAGTCCCTTTCCCTTGTTTCAAAGAGCTTTATGTGAAACTTGTACACAAGTGGATTTATGTTTATTTGTACAAAATATTTCATTGGTACATTTTTCAAACACATTGTCTGTGTCATGAGATAGCTTGATTAGCATTTTAGAAGCAGAGGAGAAAAAACACAAATTTAGGGTAGGAGAAATTTAGGGTTCCCTCTATGAATGAGGTAACCTATAAAAGTGTATTGACAGCTATGTTGCACTCATATCAATGCAAGCAGATTCAATGAAACTCAACCACTCATCAGTTTTTACCAGATTTTTTGACTATTTTAGTTGATTGTTGTTGCTTTCCCTACCACTATTGGTTTTCGCTCCTCCAAACTCTACCTCACTAGTATTGATCTTTCACTTCTCCAATTTGGTGAGCTGTAGCCTAAAAATAAGGTTTCAATGAGGGTTTATTGCTTTAATATCTTGGTCATAAATCAGTTACATAGTACCTATAACAGTGATTAGGGTAACCATTTCTATTTTGTTGGACCAAGGAGCAACTCAAGGTGTCCTTAGAAAAGAACCAGTATAAATATCAAATTTCTTTAGCACACCCACTATTATGTGTACGAATATGATCACATTTCTTTAGCTTTCACAGTATTTTCACATGTTAAAATTTATAGTGGAACAAAATATTTTAGCTATTTCAAGTTTATAGTGAACCACATCATTCATCTTTAGGGCATCATCCCTCCAAAAAAAAAAATGAAATAGGGCACTGGTTGTCTACTAAGGTCGGATCCCATTTGAGTGGAACTATGCTTTCCTCCTAAACAGTTGAGAAGACTAGTAGCCCACCAATGTGATGTCTACAAAATCCATCCTCCAGTCACCCCGTTTAGGATCCCGCGAAGAGTTCAACATTGATGTTAGAATAAAATTTAAGTAGGGAGCTTTTAGATGTGGGAACAAGAAATTGTCGATTGCCCAAGTCTATAAAAAGGAGACAAATATATAAATAGAAGCTAAGTACACTTGTTAAAGTAACAATTTGATAACAAAATTTAGGCTTGGGAAGTGACTTATGGCATGGAAATTAGTATAGTTAGAAACATCTTGAGATTGGAAAATGAATCTAGCAATTCATGGGCATGAAGCCTACTATATTTTGATTGCTTAAGCAATCCAATAGATAGAGTTTGGATTACGCACTAACCCAAAGGTAAAAAAAACTAATATGCTCTAAAAATTCACATTTTGACACCTAATACCAAATCTATCTAAATAACTCAGCATACCCATGTGAATGTCAACTAATAGATCAATGCCTTAGCATATATATCTCTCATGGAGAATTGGTCATAACTTGACACAAAACCAGATTCGTACCTCCAAATCAACATTTAAACACTATGATATTAAAATATAACTCTAAGATTAGTCTAGCTAGCATCATTATACTTTCTCTCTTTTCAGATCTATGTGCAACAACTTCTATTGACAGTGTGCTTGTAAAACTTGTATGATCCTTCATTTGTTGAAATGCAAACAAATAGGCACATTTGACAATCCAATTTTTCAATCCTTTGGGGTTTACCCTTCCAATAAAGGTAGAAACTTTTACATTTACTATTTTGCTCGCTATCGCATAATTGGCTTATCGATTGGTCTCAGGTATTACACAAATATGTGCAAACAAAATATACCATATCTTTCTCTACTTGATCTTCCACGCTCTTGGGCATTTTATGAAAACTTAAGCCATGTCAAGAAATGTGACACATGTACCTTTTTCCTTTGATAGTTTAAATTCACTCCAAGATTGGAATAGACACTTACAAATTCCAATAAATAATGTAATATATTTGTGAGCATGTTCTTTTTTCTAAATTTGGATGCTAGGAACATTTATTTTTTATGTGATTCTTTAGCATGTTCATGTCAAACTAAGCAATGTCATATTATTTACATCTATGTTGTTAAATTTGTTATAATGTTATTTGTATTTCCATAGCTTTTATGGTAAATTGTATTTACTTTTGAGTTAATTTTTATCTCATTCATTATTTACTACTTATATAATCTGTTACCTAGAACTCATCTCAGGAGAGGGCTAATACACTGAATACTATGCACACACCCTATGTCCCTGTGGTTTCCCAATCCATGGTGGCAGAGTCTTGTGCATCTGTCAATAGAATAGACAACCTTGGAATTTTGATGTCAAGCATCTCGCCGCTACTATAACAAGCAATTTCCAAAACATTGTCCATAAATTCAAGGACATTTTCCAAACATTTCCCTCAGTAGAAGATGTGGACATTGAACAACTTCAGGAGACACTTACCTTGTTCCAAAAGAGTTGCACTAAATTGGAGGGCCTTTGCACTTTCCTTGGGAAATATATTATGATTGCCAGTACCAAAATGATGGAACATCCTCTCTAGTGCATGCATATGAGGTGTAGGTCTGCACAATATGTGATCATTTACTTTAACTTGTTTCTATGTAACCTTTGTACAAATTTGTATGTTTATATTCCTAGGCCAATTGAAAGGCCTGTATTTTGATGCTATGTAGCTAGCATATACGCATCCATGTACATAATATGTGCCATCTTGCCTATACTTCTCAATATGTAAGTGTCCTACACATTACTATGTTCATTATCTAACGTGATTAGTAGGATCTCTACTTTTATGCTATGTAATACATAACAAAAAAATAAAAAAATTACTTGCTCTCTTCTAATTTATACTTGCATATCCTTTTAATTTAATGCTATGATGTTGGAGTTAGCCCATACTTTTACACTCTTCAAATTTACAATTGCATATCCTTTCAATTGAATGTTATGTTGTTACAATTCAATAAGTATTAAATCATGTCAAGAAAATAGGGTATAAGTGCTTGATTGTTATGCTTATCCCTTCTAAACATACTAAACAACCACTTACTTACAATTTGTTGGTGTTATAATTAAAATAACCTACAAACAGAATAAGGACCAAAACATCCACCTTGTTGTTTCCCCGAACCCCAAGTAATTCAATTATTTTCATACCCGAGTAAGATATTTCAATTTCAATCACATGAAAGGTTGCATAGACCATTTTGCACTTCAAAATTACTACTATAACATTTCTTCAATGTCTAAATTCCCTACACTCACTTTTCTTGTAGGCCAGTCACTTCCAATGTCTTGCAATGTCGCCATGTCATCATTAACTACAAATTCCATTGTCAACATCCTTTAGGCATGCCTGATGTAGATCCATTTCTACAAGTTGCATCTATCGACTCCAATGAACAACTTCAAACTACACTTGTCAAGTATTGTATACAACTATTGGATGGGACACACACACATCTTGCATTACTACCCACCCAGTTCAATGAGCTTGTCTTGGAGGAGGCTTTATTCAAAGGTTCCATTGTTTGCCTCAAAGAATACATTTGTAGAAAATTTCACAAATTCACATGCGTGCATAATCACCTTATATTTTTAAGTTCTTATTTTTTAAGCATGTACGTTTCATTCACTTTCAAACTATCCTTTCATTGCAAGGCTATCACAATCCATACCTTGGAAATAATAATAAAAAATTCATCAATGATTGGGGCTCAAACTGCTATTCATCAAGCTACAATTTGTATGCTCTCTAGCAGCTCTCAGGGGCCATTGGCCACCACTCAAACTCCCAACGCTTCACTCGATGAACATACATCATCAAGGGAAAAACACACTCTCACCCCATTTGAACCAAATCCCATTGCAACCTTAACCCCAAACCATAAGCATTGGTCCATTGAGGGTCATGCCTTGACTAAAAGTCCAATTCATGAGTACAAAAATGTATGTAATGATGGGAAAGTCTTTGGGTTCAATTTGGTAGATAAAGCAGGGTCTGAGATACATGTTACTTGCTTTAATGAACTTGTAGGCAGGTTCTACCATGTGATCGAGTCCAATAGTACTTATGTTATCTCAAATGGCTACATTAAAGTCACGAACACAAAATATAGTAGTAGCACAAACCCTTACGAAATATTCCTTCACAACTCCTCAATCATAACTCCATCCACTTGTGTAGACTCCACTATACCCACACACAACTACCATATCAAAAGAATTGAATCATTATTTCCATTACCTATTAATTCCCTTGTAGATGCCATTGGTATTCTTCTATCTCCCCTGCATCAACCATACACAAAAGGGATGGCACCAAAACAATAAAGTGTACATCTACAATCATGGACATGTCAAGCCATACCACTGATATCAAACTTTGAGGTAGTCATTGCCAAATTTTTGGGAGACAACTAGCTGACCTTCCCCTAGGTAAAAGTGCAGATCTGTGTCACCCTTTGGGCCAAGAGTACGGTTTTTATCATACCAATTTTAGTCAGAATAGATTCGGCCGAGTAGGTTTTGGCCAAATCCACGTGGCAACGACATGGCGCCTACATGGCTTAAGTGTTTCGGCCGAGTAATTTTTAGTCGAAATTCACTTGACCGAAGACCTTCTGACCAAAATTGACCACTATAAAGTAAAAACATAAAATTGAACACTGTCATTTTGCATGTTCGGCCGAAGACTACGTGATAAAAGGGTTGTCGAACGAATATTTGTTCTACAAAGGGGCAGCGAACCTAGGCTTTTTTGCATTGAGGCGATTTGTTTTGGTTAGCACAACTTAGTTTGATGAAGTTTCTAAGTTGTTGTTTACTATTTGATCTCAATAATGTGAAGTGGTGCAAGTGAAAGTTAGGGTTTATATGGTTGTTTTGTTTCTATTTTTACAATTTGTTGGAAATATGTTTTTTCACATTTGAAAAGCCTACAATATAAATCAGTAGTAAGGCATTTTAATGTGATTTGGTTAAGACTATTTGGGTTTTTCGCAACATTTGAGTATTCGGTGGAAAATTATTTTTTCATGTATTCTATAAATTAAAGGATGCACTAAAAAGAACAAGTTAGGGTTTTTATTTTTTGATTTTAAGTGTTTAATTATAAACCCAAAAAATTACACAAGCGAATTTATACAGAAACCCTTCATAGAAGTCTCTACCCGAATGGGCAGTTTGTTGGAAAAAAATTTGATAATTCTTTTATAAGAATTTTTTGTTGTCATTATGGCGTTTAAATCTGGGCAGTTTGATGTTAAATATGTGAATGGCATAATATTTCCTTTACACAAGGGCACAAAATTAAAAATTGTTGGTAACTTGTAAGATCGTAGTAATTGTCAACTTTCGTTTGATTACACGAAACCAGGTCAAAGGTTCCCTAAACTCTATGATAAGGCATGAATACAAAACTCACTCATATTCCCAACGAAAGGATAGAATATACACGTCACATTAATCAAATCTACTTAAATTTATTAAGGTTGTGTCTACCTCATTTTCCAATCTCACTGCAAGAAATCTTTTATTTTTTATTTTTTAATATGGTTCAAAATATTGGATCATCCACGCATTGAAAACTATATCAAAAGGCATCAAATTACGATTTTGAACTTATCGATTTTGCCCCACCTGAAGGGCATCTAGTAGAAATTTCTTTTTATTTGGATAAATGTAAAAATGAATTACATCAATTGAGAATTAATGTGATATAACCACACCTAGGCCAGATTTAGGATTTTGCAATCCTTTGCAAACCCAAAACATGCACATAGTTTTCTAGCCGATACATGCTTCAAAATGCCTGTTAGTTGGATCCAAAATATTTATTTATTGCATTAACTAAAGCTAAAAGCCCACTCCATTGAGTTACATGGAAAATGGGCTTAGTACAAGACAAATAAAATTAGCTAATATAGAGTATTTCCAACCAATCGCTGATGCAAAACTAACATCTCATATGTTGCAAAGCACAACATAAAGCAATTTGAAACATAGCTAATGTCCACTAAAGTTTGCCCAATTTTAAACACAATATCCCCCACCAGTATCAATCCACCAACAACATAACCACAAAAATTAATCTTCACTCAATCTTTAATAAACACTTGATTCAAGTGAAGTTAGAAAGCCAAAAATGCAATGTCATTTCACTTTTTTTCAATAGGTGAAAACAAATTACCATATATAAATATAACACTTTTATAAATTTTACCAATAACACTGAATTGAGTGATGTTAATTATATCATTATTATTAACCAAGAGATAATATTAATTTATCTTTAACATCACACATTGATTGCAAATAAATTTTATAACATAATATCACAATCTTGAGAAAAAGCATTTAATCATAGATAAATAGAGAGCCAAATTATAGTTTTGAAATACTTTGAAAATAGTTTTGCATCAGCAATGATCCATCCATGTAAACTTTACAAAATTATGCACAAAGTTTTCCTTTGTAACTCTATATTTTTATATCCACTTCATAATTTAATGATAAATAAAGAAAAAAACATAAATAGCTATCTATTACCATGCTACTACATGAAAATGGCTATAGCCATTCATAATATTTTTGAGTCATTATTTGACAAGAAGAGAGAATAAATAAAAACTTGCTAAACTAGAATAATACAAATCTTAGAGTAGTACCACACAAAACTAAATATATGAACTATACAGATCTCCACTTGCTTTAAATACATTGTTCTTTCTTATACCATTGTCTTCATTATGTATCACTCCATACATACACCAAACCTACGATTTGTAAGCCTCTTTTCTTTCCTTTTCTAAGCTAGTTATAGTAGAAATTTTGGTGTCTATTCAATGTATTTTGGGATATGTAGAAATTATGGATATGACTTACAATTCTACAATTTTATGCATTATGAAATGATAGAGTTGTACAAGTCATCCTAAAATACATTGTGTTAGGCAACAAATTTTTTATTATAACTAATTTTTCATTTACCCATTCACATAACTCCAATTACTTTAAGGTATCTAGTATTTGGAGTTATTAAATTGAAACTTTATGCAAATGGATAAGTGAAACTAGAATTTATAGTAGAAATTTTGGTGCCTACAATGTATGTTAGGATATGACTTACAACTAGATATAATTTCATTTAAATGCATGATTTTATGAATATATTTGAGTGGTGCATATAAATATTTAAATGAAATTATAGTTATAAATTTGTAAGTCATATCCTAAAATACATTGTGTTAGGTAAAAAAAATTCTACTATAACTAGATTCACTTATCTATTCACATAACTCCAATTAATACCCTTCGAAGATTATTTCAATAAAGTATTTTATTGATCATTTATTGTATTTAATGTATACCATCATGGAGAACGATGAAAGGGACCAATTATTACTCTTCCAAATTATTTTAATAAACTGTTATTTAATATTCTTTTGTATTTGATTGATCATTTATTGTATTGAATGTAGAAAAACTTGGGTTCAAAATGTAAATTTGTAAACTCACTTTTTGACCTATCAGCCTTCGAATGTAGTCAATTCACTTGAACATGCAAAATGCCAATCAAATATAGAAGACTATTGAATAACAATTTATTGAAATAATTTGGAAGGGTAATAATTGGCCTTTTTGGATACCTCACACAAAGAGAATGTTTAATAGGTCATGCTTGGTGATGGTGTACATTCAATACAATAATTGATCAATCAAATACTTTAAAATGAA
This sequence comes from Sequoia sempervirens, assembly GCA_007258455.2. Taxonomy (NCBI): domain Eukaryota; kingdom Viridiplantae; phylum Streptophyta; class Pinopsida; order Cupressales; family Cupressaceae; genus Sequoia; species Sequoia sempervirens. Next base: position 12,645 of record VDFB02179846.1, read on the forward strand.
ATATTATTGTAATGCTAGTAGTTGGAGTTTATGTGCATGGAGTTTATTGTTGCTTTTCATAAGTTCTTACACTAGTTATAGTAGAAATTTTGGTGTCTAGACAATGTATTTTCCTGGATATGACTTACAACTTGTAATACCCCTCCGTGTCGGTTGTTTTGGACTTGTGTGTGTGTGTGTGTTTCATTGGTTACTGAGTTATTTGATTGTGTGGAAAATATAATATGTTAGTAATCATGTTTAAATAATTAATTAAATCATAAATGAAATTGCAAGGTTATTTAAAATATAATTAGGAATTAAAATAATAATCAATTAAATCAAATCAAATGATTTAGAACAAATGATCAATCAAACTAATTCATTAAAAGTAAAAGTGATATTATTAGATAAATTGATTTAAATTGTTATGAACAAGTAATCTTGAAAAGATAATTATTATAATAAGAAATTTAATGGATACTTATTTAGAATCTTGCAAATGGTTGATTTTAATTATTCTAATGTGGAAGTAATTAACAAATAGTGTATTGTGAAGATAATGAATATATATTCAAATAGAAGTTCATTTTTGTGGAGTTAAATTTATTTAGTTTAATCAAAATGCTTGATAAAAGAAAATGAAATATAAATACTTGAAAAGGCAACAAAAGGAATTAAAGGGATTAAATATTATTTGGATTTATTTCTTGAGTTGTGACTTTTGGTTTTCACTGGAGAATATGAAGAATAAACAAATATAAAACTCCATCTTTTGTGGATTTGAATGTAATTAAATTTCATTTTTGGAGAAGTGACCTCTGGTATTCACGGGAAGAGGAAATTGAAGGGATTCATGGGAATAGATTTTAAGAGGGGGTTTCTTTGTTTGAGGGGATGGCTTTTGGAATGCTGGAGAAATTTCTTTTCGAATCTATTTTTCTGTTATTCAAGAAGAAAATATATCTATACTGTTTTAAATCTGTTTAATCGATATTCTGTTGATTTAACTGTTAGCAAACAAATGCATCAATATAATCTGTTTTGATTAAAATTATATTTTCTGTAATTTATCTGTTATCTAGAAAATAGATATTTAGATTCTGTTTCTTTTCTAATTAAAAATAAAGCAGGAATTTTTACAAGGAAAATATTAGTAAAATAAAGAAAGAAATCTGGTTGTTGTTATTGATTTATTAAATTACAATTTTGAGAGGACGATTTAGTAGAAAAATCAATTGACAGCATTATTTATTTAATTCTCGTTTTAATGTGAATATTCTAGAAATGGAATTTAATTTTAGAATTGAATAAGTTATCTTTTGTTCTTATTTTGTGAAGTTGTAGTCTTGTAGTCTTGTTGAATTTTTAGAACAGATCTTTTTTTCTTTTTATATTTCCTCCCTCAAAATGAATTAAAATATATAAAGATGTAGTGGTTTTAAAAAGGTAATTATTGTGTGTAAATTTATTTAGATAGATTTAAGATTTAAAAGTGGTAAGTTCTAATATGTAGTTTAAGCATTTAGAGTATTGTTATTACTATCATTTTAAGTATAACAAATGGTCTTAAGTGGTTGGCGCAATTACTTTAAATATTGGAATTTGAGTATTAAATAGTGAGATGAGGGGTAGTGGAAATAATGTTTAAATTAATGTTTTGAACATAAGTAGTTATGAATGTTAATAAGTTAAATACCCAACTATTTAGTAGTTTTCATTTATTGCTCATTGAAAGGGGAAATTTAAATGTATGGGAATAATTAGAGATTGATTAGGGTATTCTCGAATTGGCTAGTTTACTGGTAAAATGGGATTTTAATCTTTTTGAAAATTGACTTCCTTTATATTCATTAAATGGTTGAATTGCAAGCTCTCTTTATGGATAAGTCTTTTAGAATACTTGTGATGTTTATCATGAATTGTTTTAGTTAATTGAGTAATTTCGTTGGGGAAGTTGTAAAGTTATTTGGTTATGGTTGTTAATTGATGGGTTATTAAATATTGCTCTTGTTTGAATCTTTGGTTGTTGATTATTATGCGAAGTGATGTGTGGTTGAGTATTTAAGGTGTTCTTAAATTTGGTGCCTTGGATGCCTGGTTGAATGCTTTTACCTTTGATTGTTGAAGGATGGTTCTATGTTGGTGTGAATGCCTTTGGAGGTTAGTTTTGATTTAAGGAATCCTTTGTCATTTAAATTTGTGTTGCAATGTAATTGGGAACTTGTATTTTTTGTTGATGAGTTGTGAGAAGTTGATCTTCTTGGATTTCTGATTTATTTTGTATCAAAGTTGTTTATGTGGTTTGGATGGGGTGGTTGATCTTATTTTAATATATTCACTCATTATTTTTGAATTGAAAATTAGATCTGGTGGCCTTGCAATTATTGTTGTCATTGCTATGTTGTTGTTTTTATGAAAGTGATTTGCGTACCATCATAAGGGGGTTCTTGTGAGGAGAAAATTGAGGTCTCCCATGGAATGCCTAGTTGGTGGCTTTTGGTTTCATTTAGTGATTTCATGAATTTAAGGTTGATTTTCTTTTGCGTTTTCCTATTTGAGGTGACGCCATTGTTGATTTGTGGATGGGTCTTGATGAATCTTCTCTTTTTATGGCTTTTCTGTGTTACTCTCATTTGAGGAAATTTTATCCTTGTGTTGGAATTATTGGAGGAAAAACTCTTGTTGCTTCACTTTACCCTTGTTTGTGGGTTTTCATTCTTTTGGCTTCCAGAGGCTTGAGATGATTGATAATTGATGTTCTCTCTCTTTATGGGCCCTTGATGTGGCAAGTGTTTTGGTTTCATGATTTTTAAAAGGGTTGTACGGAATTTGTTGAGATTTGGAAATTGTATTTATAGCGAGATGGGTAATGCCTCGCATGCTTCTCGGTTGTGATCTAATATTCTTGTTATGTTGTACAACCCTTGGTTTCTTGGTTTTATGTGGTTGGGTCTCTAGGGAGAGTGGCTCCTCGTGGGGGCCGGCGCCCCGCTTAAGGGGAAGAGCACAAGATAACCCACGAGTGAGTTTGTAATTAAGTGAAAACCTAATAATTAACTTAGGAGGGTTGGGTAGTAATATCATTATAAGATTAATAAAATGGATGCCTCATCTTCATTAGTGCTTCGCAGACTAATGGAAGGCTGAGAAGGCCGTGGTTGGCAAGGTCGTGACCTCGTCTTCACGAGAGGTCTACGGCTCCGCATGAGTCACCCTATGGACCGGCCCTCCAGTTGGGAGGAAGAGCACAGGACAGCCATAGATGGGACCGACACCTCCAGTTGGGAGGAAGAGCACAGGACAGCCCATGTAGGACTATGCGATGACACTCTCCCCTAGTTGCCCATGTGTTTTACTTTATTGTGTACCTCTGGAAGTAGGTTGTGGGAGTTGTTTTAGATTGTTGTTTGAATTGATTTAAATTGATTTATGATTATTGTTTTAATACATCTTTAGTATGTTTTGTGGTCTTGTATGATCTCATTTATATTTGATTTACAATCTTGTATCTTATGATACTGTGATATGATGTTATTGTGTTGTTTAATTGCAATTTGGAATTGTATTATGTTTAGTTGATTTGGAAGTGTTTCATGATCATCCTTTGGTTACTTGTTACTGGTCATTGCTTTGATTTATGTGATGAGATGTATGATTTTGAGTTATTTTAATGACTCTTGGTTGTTGTTGATTATGTCATTGTAATCCTTGAGTTTTATGATACTTTTGTATGGCATTGAGTCTTGTGGTTCCCTTTTTGGATGTTCTTGGTTGAGGTCTCTTTCTTGTTAGCTCCTAGCACGGGGGGTGGGTCTTCGGACTCACATGGTCGGGTGGAACGTGCTAAGCACCCCATTGGGTCCCCAGTCGAGGATAGAGAGGTGTGGATTGGTGCGGTTGCAGCGACTCCAGAGTTGTATCCATCTTGGAGCTAGTTTCATCTGTTTATTTGTATTATGTTATCTTATGTATGGTTTCCATTTATGTTTGGAAACACTCTTGTATCATTGTACCTTTAGAACATTGTACTATGATGTAATGTTAACTCGGTGTGGTTATTGGCCATGGCAGTTGTTATTCATTGGGTTGAGTTAATTATTTATATGTTGTATTTATGTACTCAAATGGTTTCTTATCAATGATTATCATGTATATGTTATATTTGTTAATGTTTATTTTGTTATGGATTATATCTTTCTATTTTATTCTTTATTGTTGTTGTGTGGATCTCAGTCTCGTAATGACTCTTCGTGTACCCCAAGGGATGTATGTGTTAGTGAATCTGCTTAAATGAAATTCATGTTATGACTTAATGTGTTTTACATATATGTTATGTTTAATTTTTTAAAAAAAATTGTGTAGTAATTATTGTTTGGTTGTCCTTTGGGGTTCGCACAACGGGGCGTTACACAACTAGATATATAATTTAATTTAAGTGCGTGATTTTATGAATATATTTAAGTGGTGCATTTAAATGAAATTATAGTCACAATCTTACATTAAGTTGTAAGTCATATCCTAAAATACATTGTGCTATGCACAAAAAATTCTACTATAACTAGTTTCACTTATCTATTCACATAACTCCAATTAATACACCCTTTCAAGATTATTTCAATAAAGTATTTGATTGACCATTTATTGTATTCAATGTATACCATCATTGAGAATGGTGAAAAGAGCCAATTATTACCCTTCCAAATTATTTTAATAAACTGTTATTTAATATTATTTTGTATTTGATTGATCATTTAATGTATTGAATGTAGAAAAAATTGGGTTCAAAATGTATTTATAGACTCACTCTTTGACATATCAACCTTTGAATGTAGTCAATTCATTGAACACGCAAAATGCCAATCAAATATAGAAGAATATTAAATAACAATTTATTGAAATAATTTGGAAGGGTAATAATTGGCCTTTTTGGATGCCTCACACTAAGTGAATTTTTAATAGGTCATGCTTGGTGATGGTGTACATTCAATACAATAATTGATCAGTCAAATAATTTATTGAAATAATCTTGGAAGGGTAGTAATTGGAGTTTATGCGAATGGATAAGTGATACTAGTTATAGTAGTGATTTTGGTGCATAGCACAATGTATTTTAGGATATGGCTTACAACTTAATGTAAGAGTGTGACTATAATTTTATTTAAATGCACACCACTTAAATATATTCATAAAATCATGCATTTAAATGAAATTATAGATCTAGTTGTAAGTCATATCCTAAAATACATTGTAGGCACCCAAATTTCTACTATATAGCTAGTTTCACTTATCCTTTAGTAATTGGAGTTATGTGAATGGATAAGTGAAATTAGTTATAGTAGGAACCAATATTTCTATTATAACTAGTCTCACTTGTACATTCAATACAATAATTGATCAATCAAACACTCTATTGAAATAATCTTGGAAGGGTAGTAATTGGAGTTTATGTGAATGGATAAGTGGAACTAGTTATAGTAGTGATTTTGGTGCATAGCACAATGTATTTTAGGATATGGCTTACAACTTAATGTAAGAGTGTGACTATAATTTCATTTAAATGCACACCACTTAAATATATTCATAAAATCTTGCATTTAAATGAAATTATAGATCTAGTTGTAAGTTATATCCTAAAATACATCACAGGCACCCAAATTTCTACTATACAACTACTTTCACTTATCCTTTAGTAATTGGAGTTATGTGAATGGATAAGTGAAATTAGTTATAGTATAAATTAGTTATAGTAGGCACCGATATTTCTATTATAACTAGTTTCACTTATCCATTCACATAAATCCAATTAATAACCTTCCAAGATTATTTCAATAAAGTATTTCATTGATCATTTATTGTTATTTAATATTCTTTTGTATTTGATTGATTATTTATTGTATTGAATGTACACCATCACCAAGAATGGTATTATAAATTCACTTAGTGAGACATCCGAAAAGGCCTAGATGTGTGTAATGACAAAAGGATAAACAATTTTAAGACCTCAATCATAATAGAATATCTCCTTCTCTAACACGAAGTAGAATTGCACCACACATAATTATTGTGTAGGAGTTCATTCAAGATTTATGTATTTATATGCTTATTTGTTACTTTTACATGTGAATTTTTCATTAGGATATTCTAGTACCACTTCTTTTATAGGAAAATTTTTATAATCCTACTTTCTCCCTCTCCCTCTTTTTCATAGATAGTTGAATGAACTTAAAATTGTTCTTATTAAATTACTTTATGATGTGCAAGCCACTCATTGCTCATGTATTTCCTATTTTTTTTAATTTCCTATGGAGCATCTTACTAGAAAAATGGTTATTGCATATATTTTACTAAATTAGAGAAATAGAATTAGTACATATTTGTAATTTTTTTGTTTTAATTAAATTTACAGATCTTTACATATTTATATAGATATGGTTGATGATCAAGGATCACATCATTCCACTCAGTCTCAGTAGCAAGCTGAGGCTAGGTCTAATTTATATAATGATAGCATTAGGAGATTAGAGAATGCTTTGAGATGTTTGGACCAAACAATACTTAACTCCCCTAATCTCCCTAATAGAGATAGATTAGTTAGCATTCAACAGGAGATCCATTGTATGATTCACACGATTCAATCTTATAATCCTTATGATGAGGTCAGCATAGAGGAGTTTTACAAGTCCCTTGCCAACAGTGTTGTTGGCATAGAGAAAATTGATTCTATTACTAGTAGAGTTTCAACACATAATGTGCATAGCATGTTCCCTCATTATATGGGACAAAATAAAGTTAGAGGATATGTTGTTACTAGATGTACATATGAGCTTGTTGCTCCTTTTGTATATCCCAGATGGTTGGCAGCCCATCACAGATGGCCTCATAATGATGAGTTTCCACTTTATTTTTGCAAACAACTATATGTTGAGCTTCATTTAGGGTTAGCAGTGGACTACACATCTATTCCTTCACATGCTAGATAGGGAAAAGGGAGGTTTGTTGACAAACCTCAATTTAGACGTGCAAATTTTCCATTGCTCATCAACAAGAGGGCATTAGTTGGTCCAAACCTTTTAGTTCTTCTAAAACATTTGTAACTAGCAGTAGTAGGAAATGTAGTAGCAACACCTACCTGAACTGACCTTTTTGATAGTATTGCCACGATTGCTACTTAAGTGGATTAGATGTCATTTGATCATGTAGGTAGATACTTATTACATCCATGGATTAGCCTTCATCCTACTGGGGCTACATCTTTGAATTATGATCCCTACATTCAAGTAGAGCTACCATCACCATCAGATGTGGCCCATATGAGTGAATCCACTGTACATAATGTTGCTTTGGTTTCCATTGCTGATTTACTATCATCATATCAGTTTATTAGTGATGAGTATGGGATTCCTTTAGATGGTGTATCAGCTCATATTAGATGGAATTTTGGTAGACAGTCGGGTCAGGGTGAGGTGGCTTCACAAGATGTACATATTCTAGAACAACCTACAGTCCTTGAGGTTACTGCACATGATGTACATGGCACATATAGCTCACTTCTCTTTGGCTTTCGTCCTCTACCTAATACAGGTGTCCCTGATTTGACAATGCATTCTCGTGACATTAGTGACATTGGTAGAGTGCTCGAGGGTGAGACGCATTTACTTTCAAATAATCAAATATATTTTGCGTTCTAAAAATTCACATACATATATAAAATAAAATTGACTTTAAAGTAGTTCTCACTCTTCATTGAAATCTTGTATTTTTAAATTTGTAGCAAAATGAGGGTTTGTCACGCTTTGGAGATTTAGAGCATGCAAACAATCCTATGCATGGTACATTTGAGGTACACATTTATAATATTTAAAGTACTTGATACATTCAAACATTGAAAGTATATAACTTTAAGATGACTTTACATTAACACATGTGTACATTAAATTAATTAATGTATTTTCTTGTGCAGGGAGATAGATTAGGACATGGATTGAGACAAGGATTGAGAGAGGCATCGGGCCACGGATCCAGACAATCAAGACATGGATCTAGATAGGGATCAGGAGAGAGATCGATCCATGGTCATATAAGGCATCCTCCACTTTGATTTATTTTACATGCAGATACATGATTTGTTATACATTTTGTATTGTGATTTGTCACATTATGGTTCTTAGATGATGATCTTCACATTATATACATTTGACATTATGGTTTCACATTATGTTTCATCTTATTATGTTTTATAGTATATACATTTTACATTATGGTTCATCTTATTATGAAAATAGAAATTATTGAAGCTAATCAACGATTACAAGATCCATCTTTACAACTTTTCCAAGAAAATAGAAATAGAAATATACTGTAACTAACAAGATAAAACAAGATAATTTGGCACGCCCTCCAATAAACATATCAAAGAATCCATATGGACCTAATAATGATAAACATCACCCAATAATGTGTGACCATAAGGCCCATCCCTTTGTACTAGGAGCATATTGATTAGGTAGTCCAACAACACTCACACAAAACAAAGTGGTTGAATAATCGAACATACTAATTGCATATCATACATGAGGCATCCAATAGAATACACATTGAAAAAATAATATCGAATAATGGAATCCAATAGTAACATTTGGTGTTAGCCACTAATAACACACAAAGTAAATGGTGATAATTGTTAATAACATACAAAGTAAATAATGATAACTACTATTTAAAACATTTGAAATGGTGATAAACACCAATAATCAAATAGTGAAAATGAAAATCAAAATCAATAACATACAATTAGAATGGAAAAGACAACCAATAATCATGTGAATATATTCATGTACACACATTGGATATAAACACATGTGAATAAATCATGATAATGTCTTGAGTCTTAATTATGTTTATGTTTATTTTATATCATTTTAAATTATATTTTTATATTTTATCCATTCTCAAGCTCCTCTAGTTTACCATTCAAATTTGAATGGAAATAAAAGTTCACTCTACTCCTAACTCTAGAGTTAAATCCTAACACCAAAAGGTCCAAAGTGATTAAATTATTGTGACACATAAATTGAGGTAAAAAACAAAGACACTCATATCCAAAAGATAGATAAATGCATTTCCATAAGGATAATTTCCATCCTACAAAACAAAAAGGTTTAATATGGTCTACAACTCAATTTTGATATTTAAAAAAAAAAACCATACAAACTTCCCAAAAACATCATTAATGAATTTTGGAAAATTTTCAATGCTAAAAATAAATAAAAAACTAAAATGGAATATACCCTTTTGAGAACTCAAATTAGGAGATTACTCTTTTCAAATGGTAATAATTTAGCAAAAAAAATCCATAGATCTAGGATAAAATGTAATTCTCCAAATCTAAAAAATTACAAATATAAATTTCACAAGTAAAAATATAGATCTTGATTCAAACTTAGCATACTACAAATGGAAAGACATAAAATATCCTTAGGTGAAGGATGAAATTTAATATGAAAACTATCTAAGCATGTTTGTATAAATCAAAATAGAATAATACATTCACAAATCAAAAACCTCAATAGCAAAGATTATCCTTCTTGAATGTAATGCACACAATCCTTTGGAAACCCTCTTTTAGATCCAACCTAAATATCCTAATCCACAAGAAATTTGTAAACAATAATTTTGCAAAATAATAGCTCACATCATGGAGGAGAGGGATCAGCATATCAACTAATTTTTTACTCCTTTCACAATCAAAATAGTTATTTTCCACAATTAAGACACTAATTTTTAGTGATGGCACAATGAAGACACTATTTGATGTGTTGCACATTCATGGTAGTACTTAATCTAACTATGCCATGAGTTTTGATCATATAAATGAATGAGTTGATATGCCAATGTTTTGACATCAAAGATTACATCACATCTAGGTGAGAAAGGACCAAAAATATTGAAGAATAAATATATAGGTGATATTGTGTGTTTCATAAGCAAAATAAAGCTAAATTCTCATAGCAAAATGGATTTTAGAGTTAATTTGAATAATTTGAAAATTTTGTGCAAACATAATTAGATTGTAATTTAATAGAAATTTTCAATGAAGTTTTGGAATATGCATAATGTGTTGAAATTTAATATAATTAATGAGTAATTTTTTTTTTTTAAATTCTTGCATCTATAAGAAATTAAATAAGTGATGTGTATTTTTATGTAATCTTTTCATTAGAAAATATAAGCAATGGGAAGTGAGACTTGACAAAGATGAAGCATTTGTTTCAACAACTCCCACAAGAACATGTTCATGCATTATATCTTCATTTTTAATATTATTTGTATGATTCAGAAAAAGGGTTTACATATAAACTTCTAATTGACTATTTGTAGGCACATCCAAAAGTCTCTCATTATGGTCGTCACCTTGAAGCTTGATTATGTCATTATCTAAAACATCATATTTTTTGTTTAAGAGTCATGTACATGACTGAATATAATTATATTTAACCCTATGGAAGTTGCAAAATGCTTGTTCATAATATCCTAGAAAGTGACACTTTATTTTATGAAATTTTTCACTTAACTATTCAAAATCAAGAATCAATTATTGTTCTTCTTTAATACTTTTTCCAACACCTTCTCATGACTATCTTCTATGATTCTTCTATTTTACTTTTCAAGCTCTATATTATTCTCAAAGTGTATCATTTTTTAGAAATTTTTATAATCTTGAACTCTTTATTTAGATGAACCTCTACCCTATCTGCATATCTTTGGTGACATCTATTTCCCCAAATCATCCATACAAAATTACTAGATGAACTTTAGAAAGTATGTATGTACTTAACATTTGTTA